>CM053030.1:138253320-138453320 GCA_028564925.1 Lithobates sylvaticus | reverse complement strand
TATTGGTGTGGGGGATATTTTATTGACACACTTTGGGCCCCTTAGTACCAATTGAGCATTGTTGAAATGACACGGCCTACCTGAGTATTGTTGCTGACCATGTCCATCCCTTTATGACTACAGTGTACCCATCTTCTGATGGCTCCTTCCAGCAGGATAACGTACCATGCAACAAAGCTCAAATCATCTCGCCACTGGTTTCTTGAACATGACAATGAATTTGCTGTACTCCAATGGCCTCCACAGTCACCAGATCTCAATCCAACAGAGCAGTGGTTCTCAACCTCAGTCCCCCAGCTCCCTCTAACAGGCCATGTTTTGGGAATTTCTCTTAGATAAAATAACTGTCCAAAATACCAAGCCATTGACTGATTTAAAGCACCTGTGCAAGATAAAGGAAAATCTGCAAACATGGTTTGTTGGGGGTACTTAAAGTAGTTGTAAACCCTTCCAAACCAATTTGACCTACAGGTAAGCCTAGATTAAGGCTTACCTGTAGGTCCAATAAATATCTCCTAAACCTACATGGTTTAGGAGATATTTCGAAAAAAACAGGCACTGCTGTCTACGGTGCATGCGCCGTAGACAGCGGCGCGCAGGCGCACTGAGCATGCCGGAGATCGCGGTGATATGCCGCTCTCGTGCCCATGCGCGGGAGTGACGTCATTGCGACTCCAGCGAATAACCGCACTGGAGCAGTGAGACTCCGGGATCAATGGCGGCGGTGGAGGATGTGGACAAGGGTCGCTTCAGGGGCTTCGTTCTCAGGTAAGTAATTCATAATGAGCTAGTATGCTATGCATACTAGCTCATTATGCCTTTGCCTTGCAGGTTCCGTTTTTTTTTTTTTTTTCTTTCAAGGAGGCTTTACTTCCTCTTTAAGGACTGAGGTTGAGAACCACTGCAATAGAGCACCTTTGAGATGTAGTGGAATGGGAGATTTGCATCATGGATGTTCAGCCGACAAATCTACAGCAATTGTGTGATGCTATCATGTCAATATGGACACCTTGTTGAATCTATACAACAAAGAATTAAGGCAGTTCTGAAGGCAAAAGAGGGGTCCAACCTGGTACTAGCAAGATGTTCCTAATAAAGTGGTCAGTGAGTATATACACCCACATATGCAAGCATACATGCTCCTTTTGAATAACCCAATTTTGTACTTTTACCTGATTGCTTCTTGTTTCTTTTCTCTGTCTTAAGAGAAATCTTGCAGGAAATACAAAGGTTGCGAATTGAACATGAACAGGCCTCTCAGCCCACACCAGAAAAAGCCCAGCAGAATCCCACTCTGTTAGCGGAGCTCCGACTGCTCAGGTGATGATCAGATGGCACAAATTATGCCAGTGGTTTCAGATATTAGCATTACAATTATTTTGTGAATTTACTGTAAAGAGAAACGTCAATCAAAAGTGCTTTTTTAGTGTTTGAACCTCTGCTGGGTTTTCATTGCTGTTCATTTCTAAAACATTTGCGGGCTGCACACATTTTCCCTGTATTTGCTGTAATTTCTAAGATGGCTCCATCTAGTGGCCAAAATATAGAATCATTTTCTATAATGAGAAAATATGCTGCAGTTTGGCCACCAGATGGAGTGGTTGATAATGGGAATTATTCTATTATAGAAAATACTGAGAAAATTTGTGCAGCTTGCATGAATGTGACATTCGTCCAATAACTGTTTTATAAATGGACCCCAGTGTGTTACCAGGACAGGAAGAGAGGACATTTCTCTAGCAAAGACAAAGACGGCAATTAAAAAAAACTTTAGGAAAATTAGGGGTTTGTTTTAATCATACACACGTATTCCTGTACAGTATGTAAGCATCCTGAATTATTTCAAAGAGAGTACACTTTTTTTTTTACTGTTTCTGATGATGTTGATCAAATAGCCCTGGTTTCTTGTGTGGTCCCTAAAACAGGAATTTAAGCAAAATCTCTCTCTATCAGGGCACAGCTAATAAAAACAATTTTCTAACGTAGACTTGGAAAGGGTATAAAACTCTGTCAGGATTTTATTGCTGTCCATGTTTCCACTGGGAGATCTCCTCACCTCCTTTTCGGTGCCCTCTCAAGCTAAAATGTAAAAAAAAAAAAAAAGAATACATATTTTGGCTAGAGTTGGGTTTAAGGCCCCAATATTCTCATATGAGGATGCACCCTAAGTGTTGTAATAAACTGGACAGCAAAATAAAAGTTGTAATTGTATCTTGAAGTATAACTAAGAGCAAAACACTTTTTTTTTTTTTCCTGTTTTGGATAAAGTGGAGATGGATTAAAACCCCTGTCAGTTTTTATTGCTGTCTGTGTCCCCGTTTGAGAGTTTCACCATCTCTATTTGTCTTGTATACCCTTATCATTAAAAGTGAAAGTAAAGAAAATTCCAAATTTTGGGTTGTCCCTGGTAAGGTAGGAGGAGGAAAATCTTTCAATGGGGACATTAGTTCTGGTGACCTGGGGGTCTCTAAAAAATTCCTTTAATTTGCATTGATTTCCTCTCACTTCCTGTTTAGCTATGGGACAGAAAGTGAAGGGAAATCTCCAAAATAGGACACAGATGGCAAAAAAAAACAAGAAAAATCTGACCTATCCAAAATGTAAAAAAACATTTTGGCTTTAGTTCTACTTTAAATAAATGCTGCCATAATCTATAAAAAACATTAATGAAATACAGCTGTAAAAATGATATGTGTAATACATTCCATTAGTGCCTCTGTTGACTCCAGTCTTTACTAATGTTGCAGATAGAATTTTCTTCATCGGATACTTCCAGGTGTGTTGGAGGATTTAATTTGCCTGCTTTGGTTTTGTAGCACCCTACCCCACCCCTCACCTCTATTTTCTGTTTAATTAGTATGTTTTTAGGAGTTGCAGAGACACAATAGTGGTAGGGAAAACACAGAGATCCAACACATCTGAACGTGTCAGATGGTGAAGAGTCTAGCAAATGATTTAGTTTGTATGTCTGCTTACTTGCTCTTTTATAGGAAGAAGTAGAATGTTTTGACGTAGGGAAACCCATTCTTATCTAATTCTTGTCCTTCAGACAGCGCAAAGATGAACTCGAGCAGAGGATGTCTGCCTTGCAGGAGAGCAGAAGGGAGCTGATGGTACAGCTTGAAAGCCTCATGAAACTGCTGAAGGTGAGATGTGTGGCAGCGTTTAATGTTGGCAGCATCAGCACTTTCACAGAAGTTATATACACCATTCCGAAACAGAAAACTTGGTTGTGACCCCTTTCTTCTGTCACCTACATCAGGATAGTATTTTTTTATGTTTTACTAGTAAACCTACTCTTCTAATTGGTAATGAGCCAATGAATATTTGATTATTTAAAGCCCAACTCCAGGTTTGATTTAATTTTAAATGGTTTTCTTAGTCCATGGCGGTCCAAAAAGAAATATTAACTTCACTAATACATATGCCCACTGTTGACAGAGTATTGAAATGATGCGCCGGAAGCTTCTTGAATACAGAGAATAACTTTACTTTCATGGAGGAATGCAGAACATGTCTTAACAGCATGAGAAACAGGAACACAAGTAGTACACACTTAGAGAAAGAAGGTACTTCTTCTGATTACATTATATAATAAAATACATGCACATTACACTATAACACTACAGTGCCTCCTGCTGCATAGATAGGTATAGTACATATATATTGTCAGTTTATAAGCAATGTTGCTGTTGTACTTCCAACACCCTTTCTCAACAGCATGTGCTTTGTCAAATTACATTCAGCTTCTTTTGGATATAATTATGACGTACCTTCGACAAAGGCCTGGTGAGTGCATCAGCAGTCATCTCCTCTGACAGGCAGTATTGAATGTCAATAATACCTTGTTCTGGATTATTCCTCAGTAGGTGATACTTGATGTTGATGTGTTTGGTCCTAGAATTGACCCTTTCTGATAGCGTAAGCTTTATACATCCCTGGTTATCTTCAAAAAATGGGAATTGATTTTGACATGTCTACCTCAATGTCCACAAAAAGTTGACGAATCCATATCTCTTCTTGACTGTTGCAATGTACTCTGCTTCAGTTGAAGATAGAGCGACAGTTACCTGCTTTTGACAAGACTAACTTATGGTTCCTTCCCTGTACTGGAAGATTAATCCACTTGTGGATTTGCGGTCAGTCCCGTTCCCTGGCCCAATCAGCATCCACATACCCAACCAGTTTTGGATTTGATGTTGTTGGTAACTGTAACTTCATCTGAATTGTTCCTTTGAGGTACTGTATCACTCTTTTTACTGCGTTCCAGTAACCCTGACAGGGAGCTGAGACTTTCCTGCATAGTATGCCCACTGTTATGGCTATGCTTGGCCTTGTCACAGTGGCAGCATATAGCAGCTTACCGATTGCTCTGTGATACATATCATTGTTGGGTAGCAAGTTTTCTGCTTCATTGCTCTTTTGACTTTAGTCTGGTTCCATAGGCGTTTTCACTTCCTTTGCATCTTGCATATGGAATTGTTCGAAGATTTAGGAGATTTTCTGAGATTGGTTGAGAAGATAACTCTTCTTCGCTTTCTAATTGGACTCCCAGATAGTAGCTAATGTTCCCTAGCATTTTTCTTTCAGCTTGTGAACTATCTGATTATAATCCCCTTCTTGTTCAAAACAGGTTATAATGTCATCAACATAGATAAGGATGTATACCCATCTGTTTTCTTCTTGAGAATCCCTCTCTAGTAAGTACTTCATTCACTTTCTCATTCCACATCCTTGCAGATTGCGTAAGACCATAGATGCTCTTCTGAAGTTTATACACAAGTTTATCTCCTTGCTCCAACCCCTGTGGTTGCTCCATGTAAAGGTCTTCCTTAATGTCTCCATATAGGAAAGCAGTTTTAACGTCTAGGTGTTTCACATGCATGCCCTTCCTGGCAGCAAGGCTAAGATGCACTCTGATGGTTGAGTATTTTACGACAGGAGCGATGTTTCATCGTAATCTTCACCGAATTTCTGGGAGTAACCCTCGGCAACTAGTCTGGCTTTGTATTTGTGGATATTCCCTTCTGCGTCTGGCTTTACTTTGAAAGTCCACTTATTTCCTATAGTTTCGCTGTTAGGAGGGAGCTCTGTGAGTGTCCAGGTTTTCTTGAAGTGACTTTAATTAGCCTTCTGCCGCCTTTCTCCATTTATTGGCTTCACATTTTGGCAGTTTTTCTATGTCTTCCCAGGATGTTGGTTCAAGTATGCTGTGTGTTTTGACAGTGTATGACAGCTTGCGGGGTGGTATCCCCATTGTAATCCGAGTGGATCTTCTGATTTCAGGCAGTTCAGTGGGATCTGGTGGGAAAGTTGATTTAGGCAATGTAACTCTTCTTGTTCTGACTCCTGCACAGGTTCACTTTGGTCGAACTTTTCTTACGGTTTGCTGGGCATATTCATGTCACAGCTTTCAGGGATCAATATTTCTGGTGATGGGCTCTCATCAAAATAAACACCATGATCCTTTTGTCGCTTTGTCAGTCTTTGGGTGTAGGATTCTGTAACTCCCTTAGTTTGCTAGCTGTAGCCTTCTAGAATGTCCTCTATGGCTCTGTTATCCACCTTGTATTGCTTCTCAATTGGAAAATAGGCATATGTTTTACATCCAACATTCTAATGTGCCCTATGCTAGGCTTTGATCCATGTCACATCTTTAATGGAGTACTTTTTATTGGCTCTTGAGGGTAGTCTGTTCTGTAGGTATGATTCTCCCCAGCATGCACCTGGCCATTTCTATAAGGGTGACATTTTTCCTTTTTGCTACGCCGTTTTCTTTTCTTTTTTTTTCAGGAGTGTATGATGTGGTTTGTATGGTGTACTATTCATTGCCTCTTCAAGAATGAGACCACTTCTTTGCTTATGTATTCTCCCCCATTGTCAGTGCATATTATTCCTGGTTACCGTTGGAATTTGTTGCTAGACATGGCAACAAACTCTTGAAGTTTCCCTCATGTCACCCTGAACTTAACATGCAAGAAGATTAACTCCATAGGTCCTAGATTGGATGGAATCTTGGGGGACGGTTTCTATTGCCATATATAAAGTTTTCATATGGGATAATCTGTTTAACGAATTATTTCTACTGGGCTACGGTAGGAGAAGGTGGACTTATCCCTTTAATAGCTTTTGCTTTTCCATTAATAAAAGTTTCTTGCAAGAATATTCTAGTACACTGTGGCCAATATTCTTTGTCTAGTATACCAAATGTTTGGTGTACAGGGAAGGGGGAGTTGCAATGAGGTATAATCTGACAATCCTAAATGAGGTGCATCATAGCTGCCTGGAGTTCATTATTTCATATAGAGTTGAGGGTCCACAATACATCCCATTCTGTGCAGTCAAGCAGGATATACTGTAGGTATGTTTTGATTTATATAATAAAATTATATACATTTTTGAATAACCAATGGTGAGACCAACATACGAGAGAAGCATATAATCCCCTCGTGTGTGGGCGCCGGCGGACTTTTTGGCGCCAAAGTACGGCGGACTAAAGTTTGAAGTTTTGTTTTCAAATTATCCGCTGGCTTGGAAGTCCAGCGGACAATCCCGCCGTAGTGGGCAAGTCCGCGGGACAATCCCGCGGGATATCCTCTGGACTGCCGCCGCGCTAGCTCCGTGACCTGGCATGGATTTAAAGGGACTCCCCACGCCGAAAAAACGGCGTGGGGGTTTGTGTCCGAGCACGCAGCCTGGCAGGCCAGGAAAGGGGTGGGGCGAACGAGCGCCCCCCCCCTCCTTTGCCCTCAACATGGGGGGTGCCCGGGCCGTGCGGCCCCCCCACCCCAAAGCACCTTGTCCCCATGTTGATGAGGACAAGGGCCTCTTCCCGACAACCCTGGCCGTTGGTTGTCGGGGTCTGCGGGCGGGGGCTTATCGGAATCTGGGAACCCCCTTTAATAAGGGGGCCCCCAGATCCCGGCCCCCCACCCTATGTGAATGAGTATGGGGTACGATGTACCCCTACCCATTCACCTAAGGTGTAAAATGTAAAGTAAAAAAAAACACCCACACTTTTGAAAAAATAGTTTATTGCACTGCTCCGGGGGTCTTCTTCCGTCTTGGGGGTCTTCTCGCCGGACTCCCCCGCCATTTACCAAGCTCTTTTACCGAGCGGGGGAAGTCCGGCTACCTTCTTCGTCGTCGCCGCCGTCTGGGGGTCTCGATCCGCCTTCGGGGGTCTTCTTCCGTCTTGGGGGTCTTCTCGCCGGACTCCTCCCCTCTCTTCTGCTCTTTTACCTAGCTCTTTCACGAGGGGAGGAGTCCGGCTACCTTCTTCGTCGTCGCCGCCGTCGTCTGGGGGTCTCGATCCGCCTTCGGGGGTCTTCCGGGGGTCTCTTCTGTTCTTGCGGCGGTCGTCGTCTTCCGCGCCGCCGGCGCCTTCTTCTTCTTGTCCTTCTTCTTGTCCTTCTTGTTCTTCTTCTTCTTCCGATGTTGACCCGACGCTCTCTCTGCCCGGAATGCCTGTGCCGCTCTGCGCTCGGACTTATATAGGGACATGGGCGACAGGGTCACATGCACATGTCACATGGTGACCCCGCCCCTTGTGTTGTCACAGTCCCGGAGGATGCTGGGACTGTGACATCGCAAGGGGGCGGGGTCACCATGTGACATGAACATGTGACCCTGTCGCCCATGTCCCTATATAAGTCCGAGCGCAGAGCGGCACAGGCATTCCGGGCAGAGAGAGCGTCGGGTCAACATCGGAAGAAGAAGAAGAACAAGAAGGACAAGAAGAAGGACAAGAAGAAGAAGGCGCCGGCGGCGCGGAAGACGACGACCGCCGCAAGAACAGAAGAGACCCCCGGAAGACCCCGGAGGCGGATCGAGACCCCCAGACGACGGCGGCGACGACGAAGAAGGTAGCCGGACTCCTCCCCTCGTGAAAGAGCTAGGTAAAAGAGCAGAAGAGAGGGGAGGAGTCCGGCGAGAAGACCCCCAAGACGGAAGAAGACCCCCGAAGGCGGATCGAGACCCCCAGACGGCGGCGACGACGAAGAAGGTAGCCGGACTTCCCCCGCTCGGTAAAAGAGCTTGATAAATGGCGGGGGAGTCCGGCGAGAAGACCCCCAAGACGGAAGAAGACCCCCGGAGCAGTGCAATAAACTATTTTTTCAAAAGTGTGGGTGTTTTTTTTTACTTTACATTTTACACCTTAGGTGAATGGGTAGGGGTACATCGTACCCCATACTCATTCACATAGGGTGGGGGGCCGGTATCTGGGGGCCCCCTTATTAAAGGGGGTTCCCAGATTCCGATAAGCCCCCGCCCGCAGACCCCGACAACCAACGGCCAGGGTTGTCGGGAAGAGGCCCTTGTCCTCATCAACATGGGGACAAGGTGCTTTGGGGTGGGGGGGCCGCACGGCCCCCCTTTCCCCAGGGCACCCCCCATGTTGAGGGCACGCGGCCTGGTACGGCTCAGGAGGGGGGGGGCGCTCGTTCGTCCCCACCCCTTTCCTGGCCTGCCAGGCTGCGTGCTCGGATGAGGGTCTGACTTGGATTTGGGGGGAACCCCCACGCCGTTTTTTCGGCGTGGGGATTCCCTTTAAATCCATGCCAGCTTGCGGAGCTAGCGCGGCGGCATTTACTGCCTACGCTAGCTACGTAACCTGAAGTTACGTTCGAAATGAACGGACTGCTCCGTGTGTGGGCAAGTCCGTTCATTTTCAAAAGTCCCGCGGACTTTTGGCCGGCGGATTATCCGCTGGAGAAGTCCGTGCGTGTGTGGGCAAGTCCACACCCTCGGAAAGTCCCGCGGGATTGTCCGCTGGACTAGGTCCGCCGGCAAAAGTCCCTACGTGTGTACGAGGCATTAGTCTTACTAGCCAGTGTTGTACCCAGTTAAGTGTGTAGCAAGTGGGAATAGAAAGTGGATATATAACCTTTTGCAGCCTTGCAACTTTAACATTTCTGTTAGTGAGTATTCAGACAAGGGATTTTCCTGGTTCCTGAATTGTGCCTCCAGGTCATGGCACACTTGTAAGAATCCATAGAAAACCTACAGTGTCTCTTTTCTGTAATTACATGAATGAGTACATCATTCCTTCCTGTCTGTAACAGTTACGATACCATTGGAGTTTCATATCACAGTATCTGGAATTGACCAAGTTGAGCTAATACAAAAAAGTATTCACACCCCTTGAAATTTTCCACATTTTGTCATGTTACAACCAAAAACGTAAATTAATTTTTTGGGGATTTTATGTGATAGACCAACACAAAGTGGCACATAATTGTGAAGTGGAAGGAAAATGATAAATGGTTTTGAAAATTTTGTTACAAATAAATATGTGAAAAGTATGGCGTGCATTTGTATTCAGCCCCCTTTACTCTGATACCCCTAAAATCTAGTAGAACCAATTGCCTTCAGAAGTCATCTAATCAGTAAATAGTCTTGATGTGGACTTTATGGAAGAGTGACAAGAAGAAAAAAAATAAGAAGTCCCGTTTGCAATTTGCGAGAAGCCATGTGGGGGACACAGAAAACATGTGGAAGAAGGTGCTCTGGTCAGATGAGACCAAAATCAAACTTTTTAGCCTAAAAGAAAAACGCACACCACACTTTTCAAAAATGTATCAGTTTCCTTGCACTTCACAATTCTGTGTCACTTTGTGTTGGTGTATCACATAAAATCCCAATAAATTACATTTACGTCTTTGGTTGCAACATGACAAAATGTGGAAAATTTCAAGGGGGATGCATACTTTTTCAAGGCACTGTACATGATTATAGGTATAGAAGGTAATCCTGCGCTTGCACAGAGAGTAGTAACTAGTCTGATGCAGCGCACACTGGGAGTAATGTCTGAACCCAGAAATAATGAATGGAAAGAAGAGATAGTGGCGCGCAATTAATTTAAACTAAATTAAGTAAATAAGGGAAAAGCAGGTAACGAGGACATGTAACCAATGGCTATAAAAATAGCAGATATAAAGTGGTTGGAATAAAGTGCATCAAAAGGAGATGATGATTCAGCTAGTAAACATAGAGTGATGTGCCAATAGTTGAAGAAATAAATAGCAGATAAATGATAAAATATCTAAACAACGTCAGAGCAATGTTTAAAAAAATAAATAAAATTGTTGCATAATAAACGCAGTGAACAATAAATACAATGAGTGCGTGACTGGGTGAATGTGATGGTTCACAAAGATAAAATAAGGTAAAGAGTGGCTGGAAAAAATCCAGTAGGTAAATAAAAAATAATCAATGAATAAAATCGCAGAGTAACTGCAAGCAAATCGCAGATGGAAGTCGCAGGTGAGAAATAACTATATAGTGGTGGTAGTGGGTGCGTCCCACATTAAAATCGTGACTGAAGTGAAAAATGTTTCAAACGTATAATATGACAAATAAAAACAGATCACAGCGGGTATGTAACAATAAAAAAGTCCATAAATATCATAGGTGCATCAAGAAAGTTTGTTTCCAAGTGCAGTGCAAGTGGTAATAGTAGTAGATCTTGGTGTACGGTGTTTTAACTGTGGCTATCTTGTGGCTATCCTGTGCTGTTATCCTGGTTACGTGCGGTCCTAGTGGGGAAAATTTGAGTGGCCCCTTACCTTACGGCTGTAAGGTTACAGCATTAGTGTATGGATCTTTGTGGTCCTTGGTGACCTTCCTCCTGTCGGTCCCAGCTGGGTATCCTAGGTCCTGTTAGTATTTCCTTAGCATAGAGGTGTATCCAGGTGTGGGTGGGGGGGGGGGGGCTCACATCAATGTATATGGAAGGAAGGAAGGAAGGAAGGAAGGAAGGAAGGAAGTAGCCTCATAGTGTAGTAAGTTTAGTATAAAACATTTATTTCAAACAGTTAAAATCAAATGCAAGGGTACTCACATTTAAAAAATGTGCAAACAAGCAGAGTACAAACGAGCAGCGAGCTCGATAGCGTCACTTCCGGTGTGTCAGAAGGCTAGAAACCCGACGCGTGTTCATCACTGGTCACGTGACTTCATCAGTGATGAAGTCACGTGACCAGTGATGAACACGCGTCGGGTTTCTAGCCTTCTGACACACCGGAAGTGACGCTATCGAGCTCGCTGCTCGTTTGTACTCTGCTTGTTTGCACATTTTTTAAATGTGAGTACCCTTGCATTTGATTTTAACTGTTTGAAATAAATGTTTTATACTAAACTTACTACACTATGAGGCTACTTCCTTCCTTCCTTCCTTCCTTCCTTCCATATACATTGATGTGAGCCCCCACCCACACCTGGATACACCTCTATGCTAAGGAAATACTAACAGGACCTAGGATACCCAGCTGGGACCGACAGGAGGAAGGTCACCAAGGACCACAAAGATCCATACACTAATGCTGTAACCTTACAGCCGTAAGGTAAGGGGCCACTCAAATTTTCCCCACTAGGACCGCACGTAACCAGGATAACAGCACAGGATAGCCACAAGATAGTCACAGTTAAAACACCGTACACCAAGATCTACTACTACCACTTGCACTGCACTTGGAAACAAACTTTCTTGATGCACCTATGATATTTATGGACTTTTTTATTGTTACATACCCGCTGTGATCTGTTTTTATTTGTCATATTTATACGTTTGAAACATTTTTTTTCACTTCAGTCACGATTTGAATGTGGGACGCACCCACTACCACCACTATATAGTTATTTCTCAACTGCGACTTCCATCTGTGATTTGCTTGCAGTTACTCTGCGATTTTATTCATTGATTATTTTTTATTTACCTACTGGATTTTTCCAGCCACTCTTTACCTTATTTTATCTTTGTGAACCATCACATTCACCCAGTCACGCACTCATTGTATTTATTGTTCACTGCGTTTATTACGCGACAATTTTATTTATTTTTTTAAACATTGCTCTGATGTTGTTTAGATATTTTATCATTTATCTGCTATTTATTTCTTCAACTATTGGCACATCACTCTATGTTTACTAGCTGAATCATCATCTCCTTTTGATACACTTTATTCCAACCACTTTATATCTGCTATTTTTATAGCCATTGGTTACATGTCCTCTTTACCTGCTTTTCCCTTATTTACTTAATTTAGTTTAAATTGATTGCGGGCCACTATCTCTTCTTTCCACTGTACATGATTGTTTCATAAGGATAAGTTATCAGAGGAGATCCTGAAATCTAGTAAAACATTTCGCCTCAGTTCTCACCATTTTGGCCAGTTTCTGGATGGGTAGGTGGTGTTTGTACTTAAATGATTAAGTACAAATGTAGTGGCAGTTGGATCTAAGCAATATTAAAGTGTATGTAAACTTAAAATCTGTTCTTCTTTTAGTATGTTTGGCATTATGCCTTAATGTATACTGTTTTCTAAAGCAATTCAATTTATATGAATCTTGTACAATGTTTCTTACCTGAAGATCCAGCTAGTAACAGGACTTGTTGCAGTCTGACAGCTGTAAGAGGCTGCCTCACAATTAGCAGCACTAGCAACCTGTCTTTTGTGTGCGCCTTCAGTTGGCAGCTTGGATGTAGATTAGATTTATTGGCTAGCTAAAAGTATGAAACTTTGCAACAGATTCATTATTTGCAAAAATTGTATATGGTGTGGCATGATGCCAAATGTATGGTAAAATAGATTTTGGGTTTACATACACTTTAATGAAACCTCATCCTTTTTTACATAAAAACACAATACAATGATTTGCAAATTTCATTAACACATCTTTTATTTACAATAAAAAACCTATCAAATGTTTAAACTGAACCATTTTAAGAAAAGTGCTTGACTCCAGTATAAGCAGAGGGGGGCACTTTCAGCACAAAAAAAAATGTGCTGAAAAACTTGGCTTATATTCGAGTATATACGGTATGTATTATAGCAGAAGGTAAAATATTTTTTTTTATTAAAAAAAAAAAAAAACGCACAGGTGATCAAATACCACCAAAGGAAAGCTCTATTTGTGGGAAAATAATAGATGTCAATTTTGTTTGGGTACAGCATCGCACGACTGCACAATTGTCAGTTAAAGAGACGCAGTGCCGTATTGCAAAAAATGCTCTGGTCATTAAGGGGTTAAATTCTTCCGGGGCTGAAATGGTTAACCTAAATAGTTGCAAAATGCTCTTCCTTGTTAGTACCACTTACTTTGCCAGCTTTTTGCTACACTGTCCAAACTTTTTTGAGACATGTTGCCATCTATTTCAAAATGACCACCATTTTTTCCTTAAGTGTATATTTTCACAGTTTAAACATTTGAACGTTTTCTACTTTCTATTGTGAATAACATATGGATTTTCGGGGATTTGCAAATCATTAAATGTTTTTTTTTTTTTTTTTTTAAACAGCATCCCAACTTTTTTTGGAGTTGTAAAGCTGGGAAATAATTATCCCATCGCCCGATGTCTCTCTTTTCACCTGAATTTATTGGCTGTATACTCATATCTAATAACAGTGCAGCGCTAATGATAACAACTAAAAAGAACAAAGTCCATTAAAAAGACATAAAAAAGCTGAGATGGAAGGAATAGGTTGTAGAAAACGTTGATAAAGATGTTCTCCTCTGTAGTGGTTAAAAAGAATGCATGCAGATATCCTTATGTTGCAAATAACATCTGTGATTCCACCACCAGCTAGTCAAACCGCTCACCTCAAGATGTAGACCCCTGAACTAACAGATGGGTCAAATGCGCATCTTACCACTAATAGTGGTCATAAGCATGGATCTGGGTGGACGGATGGATAGAGGGACTTCTTATTACTTAATATTGCCTCCAGTAGTATCTCTTGCTTTCAAAACATGGTGCCATAGAATGCAAATAAAAAGAAATATAGTGCACACTGTATGGCTATAAAATCCAATTTATTAAAAAATATATATCAGGTACTCCCAAACACAGCACTAGGTCCCTAGTGCTGGGGTGAAATGCATGTAATCTTTCCAAGATAAAGAGAAGGTGGCTGCAGTGACGATCCAGGGTCCTCCCGTGTATACTCATATCTGCCCAGTTCATCAAAGTATTTCTTTCAGTACATTTAAGGTAATAAGTAGACTTTAAAGTAAACATGTCAGAGACCTGGCTAATTCAAGCTGAGCTTGCTGAAAATAATAAGCAGGGCAATGTATGGCTTCTCTCTAGGCATAGCTTACTTTCTAAGATAGTCAATGTTAAAACAATAAGTAGATCCATAAATGCATGCTGCTGAATTGGCATTGCAATAGCAATACCATGACAACACAAGAAAATGCAACATATAGCATATTTTCTCCTCAACGGCTGTCAAAATACCCAAACAGCAGCTACATATATCCTCTTTTTCAGCCGGCGATTCTGCGCACCGTAAGAATGATCAGAGCAGCAGTTTAGACGCTAGATCGTTCTTACAGGCGACGGGAGGGGAGACCCACCGCCCTCCGGTGCTTCTCCGGGCTCTCCTGCGCCATCAGGGACCCAGAGAAAGAATCGGCCGCTGCTGGATGACGACCCTAGAGATTTCCGGTGACCGTTGGAGGCCCGAGCGTGACGTTATAACGTCAAGTCTGGGCCACGCTTGTAAACAAAGCTGGAAAGCATGGGATTGTGAATTTTTTTATTTTTTTTGATCTCATGCTTTTCAGCCTGGAGGAGAGATGTGGGGTCTTATTGACCCCCGCGTCTCTCTATAAAGTGGACCTGTCGCACACCATTCCTATGACAAGGGATGTTTAAATTCCTTGTAATAGGAATAAAAGTGATCAAAAAAAAAAATTAAGAGAAGGTGTAAAAAAAAAAAAATAAAAAAACATATTTTTTTTAAAGTGCCCCTGTCCCCGGTAGCATAAATGAACGCAGTTCAAACCACACATGTGAGGTATCGCCATATGCGTAAGAGCAAGAGCAACAATTCTAGTGCTAGACCTTCTCTGTAACTCTAAACTGGTAACCTGCAAAAAAAATGTAAAGCTTTGCTTATGAAGATTTTTAAGTACAGAAGTTTGGCGCCATTCCATAAGTGTGCGCAATTTTAAAACGTAACATGTTGGGTATCTATTTACTCGGCATAACATCATTATTCACATTATTTAAAAAACATTGGGCTAACTTTACTTTTTTGTTTTTGAATTCATGAAACCATTTTTTTTTTTTTTATAAAAAACGCATTTAAAAAAATTGTTGCGCAATTCCTGTGTGACATAAAAAGTTGCAATGACCACCATTTTATTCCCTAGGGTGTCTGCTAAAAAATATATAATGTTTGGGGGTTCTGAGTAATTGAATTGTGATTTTTACATGTAGGAGAGGAGTACTAGAATAGGCCAGGTATGGAAGTGGTTAAGAAGGAGAGCCCATCAGACTACCGTAGCAGACTTTTTTTGTGGAGAATGGAACTTTAAATGATTTTAGTGTTTGCACATATGCTGTTCAAAATAAAGAATGTTGCTGTTTTCTCAAAGCTGTCAACTGTTTCTAGTGTACCTTTCCTTTGTAAATTTATGTTCTGTTGCATGAACATTTTACAGGAACAAGAAATGGGACACGCTGTAAGTCCTTTGTTCATCATTGTCAGTTTGGAGTGTTGGCATGAGATAACCTAACAGACCACCATACTGACCTTTTTAATTTTTTTTTTTTTAAATGGCCTAAAAAAAAAAAAAAAAAAAAGATACATTTGCTTAGATAATCTGTTTTGGACTAAATAGCATTTTTTTCCTTGTGTGCTGTTGTGAGTCTGCTTAACTGCACAGATGTAAACCTGTATACACTTTAGCCAATCATGAATGAAGGATATAACTGTATTACAGAGATATACTTTTATTATGTCTTTAATTGTGTCTTACAAAAATAATTGTACACCTGTATAGATATAACTTTTTGGATTTGAAATATTTATTGTTAAACACAAATCAGTGGTGTAATTTCCTTTGTAAAGGTAACCATACACTAGATTGGGTAAAAATCTTAAAGGATACATTAACCTTTTGTAACGTGTTACTTGTTACAGCCATATTCATGGTGTAACATGTTACATATGCACCGGCCTCTGTTCCCCACCCGATTCTCCCTGCTAGCTGCCACAATCTAAAAATATGTTCTGTGAATGTGAAATTTACAAGGTCCAACAGCCTTTGCGACACTATTGAGCGCTGTGGTATAACATTGAGCTTCCTGTCACAGTGTAACTGCCTGTCCGTATTGGAGTACGGGCAGACAGATACACAGGTAGTCTGCAGGACCGTGGCTTTACATCCACTATCTGCTGATCATGGGTGCAAAGATTTACAGGTCCCCAACAAAAAATAAAAAAAAATAATAAATGCATATTTTACCTGCAAAAAGATGTGCATTTATAATTTTTTTTATTGTAAAGGTGAACTTAAAGAGGTGGTCCACCCAAAAAAAAATAATTTATAGCCAGCAGCTACAAATCCTGCAGCTGCTGACTTTTAATAAATGGACACTTACCTGTCCAGGGTGCCCGCAATGTCGGCAGCCGAAACAGAGCAATCGCTCGTCTCTCGGCTGCCCCTGCCGACATTCTAGGTGAGGGAATCAGGAAGTGAAGCGTTGTAGCCTCACTTCCCGGTTCCCTACTGCACATGCGCGAGTCGTGCTCTGCGTCCTCACTGGTCCCCTCTGTGTTCTGGGACCTGTGTGTTTCCCAGAACACAGCAGGGGGTGACGCGAAGGGGCATGACTGCCACGGGAGTCTATTCCCGGAAGTGGGTGCAGATACCTGTATTATACAGGTATCTGCCACCCCCTCCCCCTGAAAGGTGCCAAATGTGACACCGGAGGGGGGGAGGGTTCCGAAAAGCCAAGGGTCACTTTTTGTGTGAACCTCCGGTTTAAAGTGGTTGTATAGGTTTTTTTATTTTTTTAATAACAAACATGTTATATTTACATCCACTGTGCAGTTCATTTTGCACAGAGTGGCCCTGATCCTGCTGTTCTGGGGTCCCACGGCGGCTGTCTCAGCTCCTCCCCGCAATAGGGAAGCTCTCTCCCAAGGGGGTTACCTTGCGGGCGCGCTTCCGTCTCATACACGCTGCGTCCATAGGCACACACAGAGTGTATGTCTCGGTCCTGGATGCATTAAGGTGAAAAAAAACGAAGGTTTACAACCCCTTTAAACTTTAAATTGAAATTGGAAGGGAAACTGATGTGACGCCTTAGCTCTGCATAGCTAAACCGGGGTGGTCAGCTCTTCTCACTATTCATACTTGGAACCCACAGACAGACTAAGATGCCAGGAGGCAGTTGGATCGTGCCTGCACATTCAACTTGCCTACAATGTCACTGGGCATCTTTACACTATTATTTATTCATTAAGCTATTATTTATTATTCTACCTTGCATTCCAAAAACATTCAGACTTTATATGATCAGGTATTTTAGAATCCAGAAAAGCTTCTGATACTGCATGTTTGTGTTAGCTGTGTGTGTACCTGCATAGTTTTATGAAGGTAAATAGGCTGTGTATGGTTTTTGTTTTCTATGACACCTGTCAAAGTTTTGATTTCTAACCTCAGCATGATGGTGAAACTGGTTATGGAAGTAATCCCCAGGTTGCATTGTTTTACTTTTTTTCCATGACCGTTTCATTAACCACTAACAAAGTCAGGGGAGGCCAATGTTGCCCAAATACGTTTAGAAAATCATAAAAAAAAGTGATTGATACGCTCAAACATTCGACTTTCGAAACATTAGTGCAGGGGTAGGCAACCTCGGCCCTCCAGCTGTTTTGAAACTACAGGTCCCAGGAGACATTGCAAGACCCTGACAATGACAGGCATGACTCCTAGAGGCAGATGGAATTTGTAGTTTCACCACAGCTGGAGGGCCGAGCTGTGGTGTCAATTATTAAAATGCAAAGTTTTATGGAAAAAACCGAACCATCAGGTCAGATTTTTTTGCACCTAAACGATCAATTTTCTAAACATTTGTAGTGGAATTGATTGAAAACAGTTAGAAAAAATCTACAGTGCATGTTAAAATGTAACTCAGGATCGTGATCGATTAGGCGACATATATCAATACAATGATGGCAATATCACATGCACGTTCAACAGATCTTTCGATTTTTTTCAAATGATTTTCTATCCGTGTATGGCCAGCATTAGTTGTCGTTTCATTGCACTAGTTCTGTTAAAATCTGTGCAGATAGAGTGCTGGACAGCTCCCATTCTCTCAACTATGCAATGCAGGTTATTTCACATGTTACATTGAGCCTTATTAATTTTTTGCACATTATGCACCATAATCATTGTAAAAAGATGTTCTTTATTATCTCGCAATAGCAAATATAAACCGTTTAATGTAATTAAAGCATGTAGTGAATTGTTCAGTAAAGTGGTGCAAAAAAAATGACTGTCAAAGCACAGATCCATAGCAACCAATTAAAGCTCATTTCTGGATTGCTCCGACTACAGTAAACAGGAATGCGATCAATTGCTGTGGGTTTCAGCAGATACCACATCATCATTGCTTTGAGCTCTGCTGTGCTGGTTAAGACTTAGAATTTGGTACCATTGAAAATCACTTTTAAGGGCATAGAAATCTTCAAAGCAAGAATTTAAGAGCTTATATACTGAGCTATGCATTATACTCAGTGGTGTATCAGTTCTGTTGCATGCAGCAAGGCAATGCTAAACGGGTGTAGTGCAATAGATTCACTGTGAGGTTACTTGATTCATAGATTCCTCCTTTCCTGCTCTAATAGAGCACTGTGATGGAATGAAACCTGCCCCTTACTATATAACTGTACCCCTGTTTAGAGTAAAATTCATCTTGTATTCAGTTGTAAATATGTCTCAGAACTTTGCAAATATGTTATAGTTGATTGTCCAGGATTACAGATGAGGGTTGCAAATGCATATGATTTGCACCATTTGTTGATCATTTGCTTGATAAATGCTCTCCATGAATCTTTTTGCATCTAATGTTTCCAACATTTTAATACCTAGGCCAGTACCTAGGCCTGTGATGGTGAACCTTGGCACCCCAGATGTTTTGGAACTACATTTCCCATGAAGCTCAACTACACTGCAGAGTGAATGAGCATCATGGGAAATGTAGTTCCAAAACATCTGGGGTGCCAAGGTTCGCCATCACTGACCTAGGCCATTTGTTAAAAATAAAATGTAATATTTCTACCAACCTTCTGCCTGTAGCTCCCTGGTTTTCACAAGACTTAGACCATTGATCTCCATACTGACCTGTTGTACTGCCAGATGAATCTGATATTGTTGCAGGGGGCCTCCGATGGTTTACAAATAAAGTTGTAGGAAAGAGGGTACCCTTCTGTGTTACTGCACAGAAGGGTAAAACATATCTGTTACAGCTTTACCATTGAACCCTTTTAATCGGTTTATAAACAGAATCATTAAACAAATCATGATAAAAAGGACCTGGACAAAGGTTTTGCCTTTATATGATCAAGTTAATCTGTGGTGATAGAAATACAGGAGCTTCCATCTGTGACTCTTGACAAGTTGCTAGTCTCTTACCCAGAAGAAGCCTGCAGGTCAAAATTTCTGGCCTCACTGTTCCCAGGCTTGTTATAGGTCAGTGAAAAAGTAGTAAACACATTGGAGAGATGTAGCTGTGGAACCAGCAAAAGGTCAACAATGGCAGCTTGTATATTTCTGTTATGAATGGTTTACTTTACTATGAGAAATATACCCCATCACTTGTATGCTTTTTGTGTAAACCTTTAATAAAAAATAAAAAAAAACCTGTAGAGTCTTTCTAACATGATTGTATTCCTGTTCAAATCACACATGTTCACAACTATAACACTTAAAATGTGCTGTAATGAATTGGTATATTCCAGATAACTATGGGTAGGGGGATCACCCAGCATTATCCCTAATGGAATGAGCAAAAATGGACCTTCTCTATTCCAGAAAGGAATGTTATAGGCCATAATTATATGTGATGGCGCCCTCTGTCTCTTTATTCTGCATCTTCAAAGCAGTTCATATAGTGATACAAACTATTAATTGTTTTATAGCAATCCTATAGAGCCTGCCAAATGTCATGTGCATAAATTTCACCCATATGTTTTGGCAAGCACTATTTTTACCCACATAACTCAACGTGGAGTCAGAAAGTGCTGGACCCCTGTCTTTTTGGGCTCCATGGCAGCTACTGTTGCTTCAATTACCTTGCTGTTACATTTGATGTCGATAAAAAAAAATTCTGTTTACATAAATAATAATTATATTTACTACATTGAATGATTACCCTGCTGACTAACTCTGATTTACTTTTCAGACTCAGGGGGCAGGTTCCCCTCGCTCTTCTCCCAGTCACACCATCAGCCGGCCTATCCCAATGCCTATTAGATCCGCATCTGCCTGTTCCACCCCTACTCACACTCCTCAGGACTCCCTGACTGGTGTTGGCGGTGATGTGCAGGAAGCATTTGCACAGGGTATGGCTAACCAATGATCATTGTTTAGACATTGACGCATGTAATATTGTAAATGCTATAGATCTATCAGTTGCTTGTGTATTTTTAGGAATTAGTATTACGATTTTTAACTAGTCTGCTTTAAATAATATTTTATAAATCTGTAATTTGCAGTTTACTGGCTCATTCCATTTTTTGTGGCGCAGTTGTATGTCAACATGTGCTGCATTGAATATAAAGAGCTGCTCATGCGTCAAAATGTCCTTAAAGCGGAACTTCACCCAGAAGCCTCAGACTTGCCTGACCAGTCTGAATTTATCCTCAGATGTAACAAAATTAATATGATATACAGACTTATCAGAAATGGAAATGTAGGCTGCTTTGGGTCACATTGCCTAATGCTATTACTTTGATCTGGCAGGTGCAAGAAGAAATCTGAGGAATGACTTGTTAGTGGCGGCTGACTCCATCACTAATACTATGTCTTCTCTGGTGAAGGAGCTGAAATCAGGTGAGAAGATGTCTCTGCACCCTGATGCCTTGAAACTGTCTTTAATTTAATAGATTTAGAGGTGGAAATTCTGTTGGTATTACCACTTCGTATGTGGGGGGGGAAGGAGGGAGTCCTCCATATCTGAACAATGGAATCTCCACCACTCTGGTTTTTGTGCAGTGGCCTTTGTTTTCCTTTGAACTGCTGTTCTTTCCCTCAAAAACAATGTAAATTCATAAACCAAACAGTGCCTAGAAGCAACTTAAAGGCAAAGTAAAGCAACTCAGAAGAACCTGAAAGTATGTTTCATTTTAACATTCTTCCGAGGCTAATGCCTATGCACTTGGGCTTTTATGTTGACCTTTTTTAACTGCATCATCATCATCCTCTTCAGTCTTCCCAGAGTTCTCCTCACGTGTTGGATTTAGTACAGTTAATGCGCACCTCAATAATCAGTGTGTGTTCAATCTATGTGACAAAGAGTCTAACCCGCACAATAAGTAAAGAAGAACAAAACGTTTTTTGAAGGTCAAGTTCATCGTTAGGACATGTTATAGTTATATGTTCCACCCCTTTTTAGGGTGGAACATATAACACATTCCCACTCCTGCAGCCCCTCCCCCCTCAATGTTACAGCAGGACAGGGATCTTCCCCCGCACCCGCTGTCACAATTTGAAAAGAATGTGGCCATGTGGGGCTCCGCCCACACGTCTGTTTCATTCACAGAGATGTGTGAATGAATTATCTACAAGTACTGACAGCCTTTGTCGCTTTATGGCAAGTAGTTCTCATGAACTACCAGGGCGCTAGTGTGTACGAGTTACGAGCAAGCAGATACACTGTCAGTCTGCAGGAGCCTGCAATTGCACCCATGATCTTCTGATGGCGGGTGCAATGCTTTACAGGCTTCTAAGAAATAATGAATGCACACTTTTCTACCTGCAAAAAAAATGTGCATATATTTTATTTATTTATTTTTAGAAAAGTGAACCTGTCCTTTAAGCAGCAGGGAAAGTGAGGGTGCCAATGCACTGAGGCCATGAGCCTGATAACCAGTGAAATATGAATAGTGTATTGTTAGGTGACAGAATGTTGCAGGTAAGGAGGATTCATGCTGACTATTGTGTAATCACAGGCATCAGAAGTGACTGGGCAGTGACCAGTATAAAAATAAGAAGAAGGTTTAAGGTACTAACCTTCATCAGTCTTTCTTTGGCTTAAAAATACAAGTAGCAAAAGTTGTGTGTGGATTCCACTTTTGTGTTCTCTTTCATAAACTTATACATATGTACCTTGTTCAAATGAACTTGATTTTTTTTAAAGTCAAGAACTCTTCTGTTTAATTACTGTCTTTATATCTGTATAATTCCGATAAAGAAGTAATGTACACAGGTTGACTAGAGCACAAGGGGTCAACATACAAATGTTTGAGTGTAAATGAATGTGGTGCAGGCTTTAAAAGCACTGCCTAAATACAGAATTCAAAGGCACACAAAAGAAATACTATTGCAGAGCAAATTATGTCTCTCCATAAATGTAAAAGCGACACAATTTCACCTTTAAGTATGCAGCTGTGAGTGTGCATTAAGAACCCTTTCGCTGCCAGGCCCTGTGCTTCATTTTTAAACGCAGGTGGCCAAACCGTTTTTTCAATTTTTCAATTTTTTTTTCCATTATGGCTATCAGAGTTTGTCAAAGATTCCTTCCCCCAAACCATAAATTTTCTGAAGGCACATGGCCTGTAGAATGGAAAAAAAATGTGCTACAGATTTTGTTTTTTTAGGATCTGCAATAGTTATACAATTTTACTAAAAATACATTAATCATTGTTAGCGGACACAAACACAACCTACTGTTATTTACAAAATTCCTGCTAAATTCCTACTAAGGCTTCGTTCACAGTTTTAGTAAATCAACCTTACTGTGCAATCCCCTCCAGGCAGTCCTAGGCAGCTCCTCTCACAATTAATGTTGGGTGATTTTGTTTTCAGATTATAAGAAACATTCAAGGTATTACAGGGCCTTTATCCCAAGTATTACTTAAGCAGTAGCACCAACATGTAAATGAACCCCTGGCTGCTAATTTTTCTGCCAGCTATCTAGTAGAAGTGATTCAGGTGGCTTTAAAGTTTAATAGTTTAGTAACTAAAAGTGTTAATAAACTTAGAACCTGCATTCACTATATCTGGTCTCCCACAGTACACAGAACATGGAAATGCAATTATTTTAGTAAATATAAACTGCTAAATATGTTTTCTCATCAGCAGTATATAGCAGCCTTGTGACTTCTATTAGTTCCTAGTAAAGTTTGTAGGAGGAATTTTCATTCTTCCCTGATCCTCTGTCTGAACATGTCTGGACAGTGCTGATTGGCCCTGTGCTGATCAAATGCACCCTCCCAAGAAAAGAAAAAAAGAGAGTAGGCAACCTGTCCCCTGGCTCTGTAAATATCAGGTTATTTTTTGGAGACAGTTGAAGTGGAGGTTCAGAGAGACGGGATCAAACAGCCTTTATACCCAATGCAAAGGATTAACCCCTTAAGTACCACAGTGAGTATAACAAGAATGCGTTACTGCATATACAGACTGATTTTACTCTTGTGGATTTAGTAACACTTTTAAGTTTAAAAAATGAAAAAACACCCAAACAAAAATGTTAAAGCCCCCACTACATTGTGACAGCGCATGTTATATGTGCTGGTGCACCAAAACACTAAGGGCTCATTCACACAGGTTGGCATTTGTTATAGTGTGCATAATCATGCACACTGGTGCAGGTATGTGATACGCTAGTGCAGTGCTATGTTACAGCATATTGCAGTGCTTGTTTTTTTTTATTTTATCATTTCATTGCACTGTTTTAAAAGTACTTTCACTAAACCCTGTGTGGTGCAGTGTATTGCAATGTATTGCCACATGTTTTAAAGCACTGCGATTAAAAAGTATGCCTCCATTGTATTGCAATGCACACCAACGCAGATCACACACAGCAGTGCCGATTATACATTATCACAATGCATAGGTGTGCAGCCAACCATTAGATGTTTACAGGTATGCATTCAACGTTCACCATTTTGCAAAAATTCACAATTTAAAATTTACACACATTTGTTATTTAAGAGCTTAATGGGTACTTTCAGAAATGATGACTTTGGGGGGGGGGGGGGGGGGGAGATTTCACAAACTTTCAAAAGCTGTAAGTAGAAATAGTAAAACATAAAATTATTGGAAAATTACAAAAATGGTTCGGCCACCTGAGGTTAAAAATCCAGAACAGAGCCTGTCCGCAAAAGGGTTAAAGCGTCATCTAAGGACTATCTTGGGTATCGTACTTTAACAATTTCCCATTCGTGCACAATTTTGAGGCTTGACATATAAAGTATTTATCTATTTGCGCAACACAACCTCTTTTATGTCTTACAAAAAAAGTGTATTGTACTATGTTTGTGCTATAAAATTAATTTGAATGCATCTTTTACTGAAAATATAGATTTGATAAACAGTAACACAAATATTGTGTCAACTGCTGCCGTTTTTATTTTACTGGGTCTTGGCATTCAGAAAATATATATTTTGATGGTTATTTCAGGCCTGAAATGTGCACCCTGCACGTAAAAAAAAAAAATGAAAAAATTGTTTTGCCAGCGAAGGGGTTAAAGGAATAAAACCATTGTGAAATAATAAAAATAATATGCTTTTTTTTTTTTTTGTCATGACATACATGTAAGGTAACAGCAATAGTAAAATTACATTTATATAGTAATGGATATTCTATGGTACTTGGTTCCTGGTTTCAGCTCCTGCCTGGGCACTATCTGAAGGGTACCTGAATAAAGGGAAAGCACAAAATAATAGCTAATAACTCATTTGCATTGCTTTACCTATTCCAGTTGTGAGCTTATTATCAAGATGCACAATCTGGAAGCTCTAGTTCTACATTGAGGCCGAGTTCACACCTATGTGAATTGATATGGGTTTCCCCGCATTCAATTCGCATGACAGGAGATTGTGACTGGCTCTCTTTGGAGCCGGTTCACATATCTCTGTTGCGGCTGCGGAGCTGCAGTGCTGTGCTTCTTTGGCTCAGTTTCAGGAACAAATTTAGGCAAAAATTCATCCCTTCAACAGAGAACGGGGATGCACCAGACCTCTGCTGTGAGCCACTTCCGTCGGAGGTGTGAACCCAACCTGAAGGGAAACTCCAGTTTTGTTAACAATAAAGCAATCCATTTGTGAAAGAACTATATATACACACACTGCAAAAATCTTGGCAAGCTTTTGTGACACCCCTCGTTCTTGAGAATTCAAGCATGAATTACTTATGTCCTTTCCAAAACTGGTTTCTGAATGCAGAGGTCAGTTTTTATTATCACCATCTTCAGTGTGGTAATAAGGGAATCCTTATCTACATCTGTGAGAATAATGAGGTCTCATTAACCCCAAGCTGAGTGAGCAGAATCTGGATTTGTATTCCTTTCTCCCCCCCTTTCTCCAAAATGTTTTTGTCTATACTAGGCATTCATGGGATTTAACACATTTGATAAGAGAATACACTCCAGTTTACAGCATCTATGACATGATACAGGCCCAGTGTCATTAAACCCCATTAGCAGGATCTGTTAATGGCAATCATAAAACTTCTATTAAGTCAAATTCTTCTAATGGAATCAGATCAAAAACTGCCTGTCTGGTATGTGATTCCACAATACACACCTGCGAGTCTGTTATTTGAACCATACAGATTTAAGTTTCATACAATTTCCATAATTATTTATATGATACAATAATAAAAAGGTTTTACACAGATTACACAATTGTATTGGAGAATAACAATCCATTTGATACCAAACTTTCCTATGCTATTTCCAGAGGGCATATGAGACACATTACATCTTCTAAGAAGTATATGCATAAACTATATACCATCATAATTTCATTAAATATGTTAGTTGTCAGATGGTGAACCCTTGTCATCTGGAAATGTTAATACAAATTAGAAAAACTGACATCAAGAGGGTGTCTGAAATATTTGAAAAAGATAATAAACACTTCCACACTCCTACATCACACCCTTTTTATTGGGTATGATGGGACAATGACATCACACTCTCCACCTCAGGAGAAGCCTTTGCATTCATTCAGAAAATGAAAAGCATTCTTTGAAAAGCATCAAGCCAGCTGTCCAGCATGGGACGTGGAAACAAGTGGAGTTCATTGGAGTAGCGGTGTCTACTTCAGTAAATTCCAGCTTCCAGTGGCAACGGCAGGTAGCTATGTCTTAGGGTACTTTGACACTGGGCGGGGGTCCATTAGACATTTTCAGTCGCTAGCTGGGTTTTTTTAACCCCGGCTAGTGGCCGATTAAAAGGTTTAAAAGCGCCTGTGTTGCAGCGCTGCCAAAGTGCTTTGCAAGCGCTTCAGCAGCGCTGCCCATTCTTTTTCAATGGGCAGGGTGTTTTGGGAGCGGTGTATACACCACTCCCAAACTGCCTCAAAGATGCTGCTTGCAGGACTTTTCACAATTTTCCCACAAGCGCACCACCCCAGTGTGAAAGTACTCAGGCTTTCACACTGGAAAAACATAAGGCGCTTTTCAGGTGCTATTTTTAGCGCTAAAATGCCTGAAAGGGGTCTGATACCAGGAGATTTGAAAAGCATTATCTGATTGGAGAGAGAGCTCCCCTGGTCCCTCCTCTTCCTCTGATAAGGGCCACCGGATTGGCCATGTCATCTCCCTTTACCTGCTGCATTATTGTCTCCATCTTGTGAGCAGCCATCTTCCACACACCACACTTAAGTGTGCCTTCCCTGCAGGACACAAACAGCTGATCTCAGCGAGCCTTCTGGCTGTTATGTGAACCTTGAGCCGTTTCTGGGCCCTCCATTTAGTGTTTGAGGCGGGATGAGACTTGGGCTTTTACCATTTAAATTAGACTGTGTCATTAACACATGACTATGGTTTTATCTGGACTGTGTGCTTTATCTATGGCCACATATTAAAGGTTACTTCATGGTTTATATGGAAACACGTTGTATTCATTTATTTATCATCCTCCAATTTATCTACTAGTTTCTCATGGATACCTTGACTTTACCAGTGCATATCATATAGCCTTTGTGTTGGTACCTCCCTTGACAACCTTATCAAGGATGTCGTGGCTGGTAAGAGTACCATTTTGCCCCAGAAATAGAAATATTAACTTCAGGCTGAAAAACTGCCTACCTCTGAAAATAAAGTTCCTTTAGTTTCTCCCAGACTGTCAAGTCTGGAATTTAGTTCCATCACAAACCTTGGACTCCTAAATCTTTTATACTTGTGAGCAAGTCACCATGGAGAGACTGTTAGCCTTTGTGACCTCCTGGACTAAAAGCATCTCAGCTGCATGGGTAAAAGACATTATGCCCAGGAGAAATGCAATTTTTAACCCGGTCCTGCTTTATTTTGTCCAACCAACATCTCTACAAAGACTAGGACACCTTTCCACTGTTCTGGCACATCTGCTCTCTCCTCTCTCGGTTAACTGTCCCCGGTTACAATCACATTCTGTCTGCTGGAGCATAGATTGTTGTCCTGGGCGCAAGAAAATCACAGTGCATGGTGAGGTGAGAGCCCAATCAGAACATTCTGATGACAACAGTGGGATTATAGACTGTTATCACAACATCCTTTTAGGCAAGAAACAGCCTTACTTTAGAAAAAAAATAGCGTGTCTATAAATTGACTTGTAGAGCAATTAGCCGGTTAGGAAATAAAATCTCAGGGAGTATTGTACATACAGTATAAATATATAAGTATAAATACAGTACAATATAAAACACCTCAAGTTGCTATCTGGTAAAGAAGTGCCATTTAAAATTTTGACAGAAAAGTACAACACCTGCAGAAATGGAAGTCATTTTTGTTAATATTCAGTTACAAAAAGATCTGTGTATTTTAGAATTCTTGTTAAAAGTTTTTATTAAGCATTAAACAATAAACAGGTGTACATACTTCTTAAGCTTAAAGAAATAACAGAATTATATCTTACGATATTTAGAGATACATATGTGGAATGAATTGTACAACACAAGTATTTCCATGTGATTGCAAAAATTTACACACATTTTGGTAAGAAGAAATAAATTCAGTTATAAATAAAGAATTGAAACGTGAATGCGTATCACTTTTTGTGTGTTTAAACTTAAATGAGTAATTGAAGTCAAAATAAGTAAGAACTCTCATTAGTTGAATTTTATATACCTAAGCTGTAGAAAAGAAAAATTCGTTTTGGAGATAGGTATATAGGTGTCGTCTGGGAAGATGATAGGGGTGAAATCGTTTTATAAGATAGTCTGGATATTATTTATAATATGAATTATATAGTTTTAGCAAAAGTTAAATAGGTAGAGGTAAGAAAATGTACATCTAGTACTTCTTATTGTAAGATCAAATATCCTGGGAATATAGGGAGAAAGGAGGGAGATAGTCAGGAGTGTTAAAAGGGTACTTTGTAAGGACGCTCCAGGGGACCAGGGTATAACTAGGGGTGACCCTTCACATATTATGGTAAGGGAGGGTTACCCTGTAGTATTGAGGGATCATTCTGTAGGTCCCGAAAATCCTGAGATTCGGTAAAATGAATCCAACAAGACCATGTTTCAAGAAATTGTGTTTGTGTTTCTCTAGATTGGTGGATTATTTCTTCCATGTGTACTGTTTTTTGAAGGCGGGTGAACCAGTCTTTCACAGTTGGTGGAAGTGTGGATCGCCAATTCCTTGGAATACACATGTTTGCAGCAGCTACCATGTGCATCTGTAGGGAATGTAAGTAGGTGCGTTTTGTGCATGCTGGGTAGTGTAAGAGGAATTGTGCTGGGGAGTAGTCTAGTTTGTGTGTTGTTACCATTTGTATCACTTTATGAACGATCGCCCAGAAAGGTTGAATTTTACTACAATGCCACCATATATGCAAGAGAGTTCCAGTCTCAGTACAACATCTCCAACATATTGGGGAAAGTGATGGGTAAATTTTATGTAATTTAGATGGAGTATTATACCATCTAGATAATATTTTGAACGCATTCTCTTGCACGCAAACATTTAGGGAACCCTTATGGGCGATCGTATAGATAAATTCCCATTGATTGTTGGGTATATGTAGGGAGAGGTCTTTTTTCCATCGTTCAATGTTAACCTGGTTCTGTGGTGGATGTTGGGGGAATAGCATAGCGTATGAAAAGGAAATTAGGTGACGTTGGGGTTCCGTTTTAAGGCACATATCTTCGAATGGAGTAATAGGTCTGGACCATTCTGCAACGGCTGCTTGCGAGTTCAAAAAATGTTTAATTTGTATAAAGGACCAATAGGGCAGCACCTTAGGTTTGAGTATTTCGGAAAGGTCTGAAAATGAGAGAAGTTTATTATCCTTATAAAAATGCATGGTGCGGATGTTGTCAGACGGCCATAAATCTCTCAGATAGCAGGCCTTCATTCCAGAGGGAAACAAAGGATTCCATCTGAGAGGGGTTAAAGGGCCATTAGTATCTGAGATCTTATATTTAGTACACGCTTGCTTGAAGACACGTAATGTGGGTAAGATTAAGGGGTGGTCCTTATAGTATTTGGATATTTTTGGGAAATGTAACCAAGGGGTTTGAGCTAAGGGTACCGGGGAGAAATGATTTTCTATTCTGACCCAATCTTTAACTGAGGTATGGACATTCCAGTCTACAACTCTAGTAAGGTGACTTGCTATCTGATACTTACGAATGTCGGGTATTCCCAATCCTCCTCGTACTTTTGGGGAGGTAAGTTTACTATAATTTAGTCTAGGGCGAGTAGAACCCCAGATAAATTTCGTACAAATTTGTCTAAAGGATGTGAAAAAAGACGGTGGGATATGGACAGGTACTGTTTGGAGAATATATAGTAATCTCGGCAGAACGTTCATTTTGATAATGGACGCTCTACCAAACCAAGAAAAAAGGCCCGTTGACCATTTCTTAAAGTCTTCAGTAATGTTTTGCAACAAAGGCTGGTAATTAGCTGAATATAAGTCTGATAGTGAAGCAGTTATTTTAATGCCTAGGTAGGTTAGATATTTATTATCCCATTTAAAAGGAAAATTGTGCTGACATTGTTCACATTGTCTCAAGGGGAGTGAGATGTTTAAAGCTGTAGACTTTGCAAGATTTATTTGTAAATTTGATATGGATTTAAAATGTTCTAATGTTTTAAAAAGGTTGGGTAGCGTGATCAGTGGTTCAGAGAGAAATAAGAGTACGTCATCTGCAAAAGCAGCTGTCTTATATGTATTACCTTTTATTTCAATTCCCTTAATGTTAGGATTCTCTCTAATATTCCTCAGTAGGGGTTCCATAGTTAAGATAAAAATCAACGGGGATAGAGGGCAGCCCTGACGTGTACCGTTGGAAACGGAGAAGGCGTTTGACAGGTGACCATTAACCCTAACCCGAGCCGTGGGTGTGGAGTAAAGCATGAGTATGAAATTAAGCATGCGTTCTGGTAAACCTATATGCTTCAAAGTTTCAGTCATATAATCCCAGGCCACCCTGTCAAACGCCTTCTCCGCGTCCAAGGATAAAAAGAATCCTTTTTTTTTCGAAGAGACAAGCCAGTGATAAATATTTATTGCTTTCAGGGTATTGTCCCTTGCCTCCCTTCCTGGAACAAACCCTACTTGGTCAAGGTGAATTAGGTCAGGAATCAAGGGAAGTAGTCTGTTAGCTAATATTTTGGCATACCATTTTAGATCAACATTTAATAGGGAGATAGGCCTATAATTTGTCACCAAGCATGGATCCTTTCCTGGTTTTGGAATAACTGATATATGAGCTGTTAATAGATCTCTTGGGGGTTTCGTTGGTGTAGCATATGTATTAAAGGTAGATATGAAAAAAGGAGTTAATATATAATTATAAGCCTTATAATATCCTACTGTCAAGCCATCTGGCCCTGGGCATTTACCTGTTTTTAAGGATTTTAGTGCGTTCTCTGTTTCCTCTAAAGTGATTGGTTTGTCGAGTATTTGACGGTTTAAGTCTGATATAGGGGATGGACTATATTGATTGAGAAAGTCTGTTATAATTGACTTTCTATCTGGATTGCCTGTACTTGAATTTGTGTCAGTTTGGTTATATAGTTTGGTATAATACTGTACAAATTGATCAGCTATGTCAGGTGTGGATGAGACCTTCTTGCCTTTAGTATCTGTAAGGGTGTGAATCGTGTTAGCAGATCTCTTCGATCTTAAGGCCCTAGCGAGCATTTTACCAGCCTTGTTGCCAAACTCATAAAACGTTTTTTGGCGTAGGATAAAGGATCGTTTCGTTTGTTTGTCCAGCATTTCCATTAATTGTTTTCTGAGGGTTATCAAGGAGGTTAGTGTATCTTGGGCAAGAGTTTGTTTATGTACCTTTTCTAATTTATAGATTTTGTTAGTCAGATCGTTAAAGAGTTTTTGTTGTAGTTTACGTCTCTTAGCAGCAGCCGCTATGAGGATACCCCTAACAACACATTTATGTGCTTCCCAATGAATTGGTGGTGAAGTATCGGAGGCTGAGTTATTTATAAAGTATTGTTTTAGGCAGTTTTCTATTTCACTATTAATGGATTCATCTGTGAGGAGGGATGGATCAAGTTTCCAAGTACGGGTTCTGGGTAACACATCCGGGAAGGACAGACAAATAGATATTGGATGGTGATCTGATAGGTACATGGGGTCAATCGAGGTTGAGAGAAGAAAGGGTAAATCGGATTGAGTAATGAAAAAATAATCTATCCTAGAGTATTTGTCATGGGGATTAGAGTAAAATGTAAAATCTTTGCAATCGGGGAATAAAGTACGCCAGGAATCATGTAAGAATAAAGATTGTAGTTCACCTTTAATTGCTTTAAGAGCAGAGTATGGGATGGATGATAAACCATTAGATGTGTCTAGTATGGGGTTCATGGGAATGTTAAAGTCCCCTCCTAATATCAATGTGCCTTCTTGAAAATCAGCAAGGCGTCTGGTAATTTCCCGAAAAAAGGATACCTGACCGGAATTTGGGGCGTATATATTGGCCAGCGTGATCTGCTTGCCTTTCAGAGTTCCTTTTAGAAAGAGGAATCTGCCTGCTTTGTCTATCAAAGAGTCTGTAATAAGCATAGGGTTATGTTTTGCTAGTATAATGGATACTCCTTTAGTTTTGGACATGGGATTTGTGGCGTGATAAGCTATAGGGTAATGTATATTGTATAGTTTTGGAGTGGAATCTCCCCTAAAGTGTGTCTCTTGGACAAAAATTATGTCTGCTCGGTTGCGTTTCATTGTCGTTAATAGCTGGGATCTTTTTTCCGGCACATTCAAGCCTTTTGCATTGAGAGAAATAATTTTGAGTAGGGTATTCGATAATGTAGGGTTTGAAGGAGCCATTTTTCTTTATATGTGAACTTCGGTTTATCTGTTGTCCAAAAGGAGGTCAAGAAGATAAAGGAAGTATATGTATATGTACAATACAACAGAATTATGTACTTCCTTATAGTAGGAAAGTGACTGGTCCCCTGGAGCGTCCTGTGAGGGGTTAAGGGTAGAGTCAAGGTAATGTAGGGGGGTATTAGACTAGGCCTTAGGATAAGGTTAGGGATTATCAAGGGGGAACCGGTGGTAGGCGAGGACCTGCTCGCCTACTACAAAGGGATGGTTAGGGTACCGGTGAGAGTCAGTGGTATACAGGTTTTAGAAATTCGCTGTGTTACCAATAAAAGTAGCACCACTCTTTGGGGGTCAACTAGGATGAGAATAGACGGTTTATAGGACTCTGTAATACATCCCGTCAGACCGTAGACCCTCAATAAGAAATGACAATCTAAATGGTAAGTAAGTAAGGGGAAATTAGTTATAAGTAGAGACATGGGTTCATTATATAGAAGGTAAAGATATTATTGGACCTGAAGTCCTTCGGGCAATGAGAACCAAGAAAATCGTGTATGATGTTGAGGATAGCATGGAGAAAAGTACTGAACTGAGTGTGGTGTGTCAGAGGCCTAAGGGCGTATACAACATGGAGATAATTCTCCTATAAAGGGAGTGTATTTATGTGGTATTGGAAGAATAAAGTAGATGAACTAAGATCCAAACATTGTATCATCATGGTTGGAAGTTAGCAACAGGTTCTCCGCATAAAACATAAACATGCGATGACCACTAAGGGATGAAAGAGAAAAAAAAAAAAAAAAAGGGGATTCTAAACCTATATTTATGTATACACACATATATGCACACATATATATATACCCATACATGTACACATCTAAACATAAGACATTAATAACCGTCAATAAGTTTCAGCATGAGTTCTTCTTGTGTTAAGTAAGGTAATATGTGGGCCTAAACGAGTGCTTACGGTCTTATAAGGTAGACTGTATCTTTAAATAGAAAGGAGCCCAACAAAAAAAAAAAGGGGGGGGGGGAACCCCCACACACAAACCTCCCTCCCCCAACCCATCTTTTCTCCAAAAAGAAAGTTATCAAGGTATTTGAACTGTCTAATAGTTCAAGGGCATTTATGGATTCCGATTTATACCCCAAATCTCCTATCCTAAATTATTCTCCATAACAAAGGATAGACAGTTAACAAATGTGTTTGAGTCTCATATAGCCCATACCTTCATTTATATTAACTAAGCCATTACCACAATGAGCTTATTCCTTGCTAGATGATAAAAGCAATAAGAATGTATCCTAAATCAAATCATGGGTGAATAAATATGACCATATGAAACATATATCCATCCGCACACTTTACCTATATAATACTACCAGCAAAAGTAACAGGGTGTTTGAGCTGTATAGTGGAATAATGGGATTTGGGGAATTTCATGCATTCCCCAAAGCTTCTATCCACATTACTGTTTGGAAAAATTGTATATAATTGTGCTGTGTTCACATTTAATTTGTCTCTTCATTTATACAAACTAGGCTTATATACCAGTGTATCTGTTACTGACTAAGAATTAAATGAAATAAATTGTGTAACAAAACCAGTACCATGAGTGGATGGTCATGACCATATAGAGTACTTCGTTTTCAGTCTCGTGTCAAGCATTCAATGGTATCTGGAGAGCTGTCATTTTCTTGGAGAATGAAGAGGAGATATCCTGCAAACAAGTCAAACTCAAACAAAACAAAACCAAAAAAAAAAAAAAAAAAAAAAGGAAAGAAAGATGTATCATGGAAGAAGATCAAGTAGTTGATTCTACTAAGATGATTTAGTAAACTATACTGATATAGTATAAGTAACTAGTGATCTCTGCGGGCTCTCCTTGGAAGTGGAGCTGATGTAGGACTGACTGATTGTAGAGGCGGTGTAGCATTCACATTCCTCCTTGAGGTTGATGGAGATCTGCGTCTTCTGAAATGTGAGGCCTGCGTTTCCATCTGGTCTGTTCCGCGTGGTTGGATGGAGAAGTTTGACAGTGGAAAGTCAGAATACCAATTAGGTACAGGGGTATACGGGATGTCAAGAATTTGACAGAATGAATCTAGGTCTTCAGGGACCCTTAAAATGGCTGTGCGCCCTTGATTAGTGGCTGCAAGGGCAAAGGGAAATTTCCAGCGATATGGTATATTTTTGGATTGAAGTATTTCTAATAGCGGGCGTAGATCTTTCCTGTGCCTGAGGGTTATTGCAGATAGGTCTTGATATATAGATATTCTATGGCCCTCATATTCAGTCGTGCGTTTAATTCTGGCCTGTTTTAAGATATCTTCTTTCAGCCTGTAGTCATTAATAAAGCAAATGACATCTCTGGGAGGGTCTGTGTCCCTTCCTTTAGGTCTAAGAGCCCTATGTATGCGATCCATGTTAATGACTTCAATACACTGACTTTCCAGTAACTGACTAAAGATGGCTGATACTGTGGCATGCAGCTGGGTATTATCCACACTCTCAGGGAGGCCTCTCACTCTTAAGTTATGGCGTCTTCCCCTATTCTCGAGGTCTTCGACATGTCTTTGAATGTCCCTTAATTGCATAGTGTGTGTGCTTACCGTGGCCGTCACTTTCCTTAGTACCGAATTGTGTACGTTCGTTTTTTGTTCCACATCCTGCATCCTTCCCGCCATTGCCTGTAGTTCCTGCCTTAGGTCTGTCATGGCTGCGGTGAAGGTATCCTTGATGTCATTTGCCACAGCACGTAGATCTTGTAAGGTAGGATGTTGTGAAGTACCAGGCATAGCCTCAGGAGGAGTCATGGACGGAGTGAGTGTAATGCCGCTCTGCGCCTGTGAGGCGGCTGAGGTATTCGCCGCCATATTGGATCTCTGAGGCCTGGAGAGCTCCGGGACGCCGCGGCTGCTCTGGTCCCCGGTTCGCCTCGGGGATCTAGAACGGGATGCCGAAGAGGTGCGGGAGGCAGTCCCCATGCTCGGTGAGTCTTTTTTAAGTGCTGGTTCCCCGTTCAGGCTAGAGAGGGGCCACGGTCTGACGGAGCGCTCGGTTTAAGCGGCCATCTCTCCTCACGGCTAGCCACGCCCCCGTATTTTAGAATTCTATATGATTATAGAATATAGAGGCCCTCTGGTCCCTCCTATATTGATTTGTATTGTAAGTGTACTGTCTGCCCTCATGTTTTAAATCGCTGCGCAAACTGTTGGCACTATTTCAATCCTGTATAATATGATAATTATAATAATGTTTTAGCAAATGAGTTTTCTTTTCAATGTCTTCCCATAGAAATATTAAAATGTGTTTTTTTTTTTTTTGTTTTTTTTCAACTTTTTCTAGATGTGGGGAATGAGGGAGAAAGCAGTGTGGAGACAGACTATGGAAGGGTTCACTTTGATGATCTGGTTCCATCCCCAACTTCAGAGAAAGCCTTTCTTGCCCAGATCCACGCCAGAAAACCAGCATACAACCATAATAATTCTGCTACTGGCAACATTCGTGCTGACATGTATGTATGCCTATGAGTCATAATGCTGATTTATGAATAAAATGTTATTTGTTTTTATATATATTTCAGTCATATAAGGCTTTTGAAACACTAAAAAAAAGCAATGCATGGACTTACTAGGGGTGTCTCCTACTCTTTTTTCCTATTGCTGTAAAAGGAGAGGTATCTTCGGAAACATTACCGAGTACTGACCCCATACAAGAGGATAGATGTGACGTCCTATAGGGATAATGCAACAGTTGGATACCTGCATGTTAAATACTCTGAGCTGCCTGATATTTATTTATAGTTGCCTTTATAAAATAGCTGTATTAGAGTCTTTCTGAGTCCTTGTGCCTCTTTGAAGGGGGACTGAAGACCCATATAACAGGCAGGATGATGAAACCTATGAGAATGACTCTGTACGCCAACTAGAAAATGAGCTGAAAATGGAAGAGTATCTGAAACAGAAGTTACAGGATGAAGCTTACCAGGTAAAGAATTAGATCCCACCCATTGGCCTGGTAGACGATATTGTCTTAAGCCTGAAAGAATACATTCTGAACCTCATTTATCAAAGTGTCTGTGTGCACAGCTCTCTAGAACATAATTAATGCAGCTCTGCCCTGGAAGAGTGACAGTTGTAAAATGAAAGGGAGAATTTGATCTAGAAGCGATAAATGCCATGGATTACTTCAGACGCTTTGATACTTAAAGCAGAACTAAACCCATCAATTTAACGTTTAAAAAAAGTTATAATCCCAACATCCCAGGATTGCTAACTGTCACATTTGCCTGTGCTTTCAACCAAACTATCCAACCATCAACTTTCTGGTGTCATAACTGATCACATATGCAGCATCATGACAGTTGGAAATCAAACTGAGGCTAAGATGGCAGCTTCTATGGCTAAAAAGGACAGGAGGGTTTAGTTCCGCTTTAAGACCTACCCTTTTTTGGGACTTTTTGGACAAATACTACAGTAGATATGGCCCTGCATAGATGTCTGAAAATGTCTGAGCTGAGCATTGTATTTCTTTGAAAGTTGCTGCCAAAGGCACTTTTCAGCAACAGTGCTATTGTTATGACCATGACTAATAATTTTGACAGTACAAAATAATATATGCCCCCATCAAAACCTCCAACAATTTATATTTGTCATTACATTCTAATAGTTTCTGTAGTCAGACTCCGTTGTGAAAACAGGATTGGGGTCCTAGAGGTGTTGCCCTTAACAATCAGGTGGCAAGAAGTTATTTAATTTGACTACTATAAGCAACACCTCTTCTTCCCTTGATTGCTCCACCATGTTTAACGGAAACAAGTGGTAGTAACACTTTACTGTTTTCCACTTGCAGGTCAGTTTGCAAGGCTGAATGCATTGTGCTTTTACCTTCCCCTCTTAAGTAAGTATTACTTACAGGGCATTTTTATAAATGTATTAAAACTATCATGTTGCTGCATAAACCTAGAGTGAATGTTAGGGGTGGGGGTTGGCTAGTCTCTAGCAGGTCAATGCACATGCTCCTTTCCCTTTTATCATTTTTTTAATGGTAGAGGTGAACAGAAAGTCAGGAAAAAAGGATTCCTTCTATTTTTATCACCAGTCTTTGGCTGCCCTTTTTGCACAGATGTTTTCACATTTTATACGATCTGCTTTGCACAGCTGTGGATAAATAAAGTGCAGGCATACACTTGATTTGTTAGGCTGAATGATAGATTACTGGCTTTAGTGATTACCCTATGTACTGCTTGTCCGTTTTGTGCTACGAGGAAATGCACAAATAGAAATGAAAACCTTAATTGTGACAGTTCTTTGCGTTGTATCACCCTTATTTAAACAGCAGAGGGCACTCAAGCTTCAGTTTATTTTACCTAAAACTACAGCTGATATGAACAGGACAATTTCTTATCAATGACAGTTTTTTTTCTTTTATGTTGACTCTCAAGAGCAATTCCCGGGGTGTAGTGAAAACTCCCATGTGTATAAACCTTGAGCATGATGCAATGTTTTATGTTCTGCTTGCAAGTGTTAGAAAGATATATTTAGTCCTAACTCATTTCTGCTTGTATACAGTATTTATAATATGACCTGGTAATGGCTGTGCAGAGAATAGATAAAATCATACCCAAATAGAAATCTTTTATAAGCACTTCTTGTGTGCCGGTAATAGTTTAATAGAACTCCTGTGCTATACCTATATATCCCTTTAACCACTTCCATACCAGGCCAATTCTGGCACTCTGCCATATATGATTTTTATCAGAGACCCTAGGGAATAAAATGACGGCCGTTGCAACCTTTTTATATCATACAGTATTTGCGCAGCAATTTTTCAAACGCGTTTTTTGGAAGAAATGTATGAATTAAAATTAAAAACAAAAACACTAACGTTAGCCCAATTTTTTTTGAAAGCTGATGTTACACTGAGTAAATAGATGCCCAACATGTCATGCTTTAAAATTGTGCGCACTCAGAGAAAAATCTCCATAAGCATCATTGCTTTAAAAATGTTTACAGGTTACCTGTTTAGAGTTACAGAGGAGGTCTTGGGAGAGAATTGTTGCTCTCCCTCTAACGTTCACAGCGATACCTCACATGTGTGGATTGAATGCCATTTCATATGTGTAGCGCAACGTACGTATGCATTCGCTTCTGAGAGCACACAGGGACGAGGACACTTTTTTAATTATTATTGTTTATTTTATTTTTACACCATTCCCTTTAATTATTTTTTTTTTATCACTTTTATTCCTTTTACAAGGAATTTAAACATCCCTTGTATTAGGAATAGGGCATGACAGGTCCTCTTTATGGAGAGATGTGGGGTCAATAAGACCCCACATCCCTCCTCTAGGCTGGAAATCCTGAGATCAGACTGCCGGGGACCATCTGGTCCTCTGTTTTCTCTATGCGGAACTTCCGCCACCATCCGATACCTTCTCCGGCTCGTCGATCACACAGGCGAGCCAGTAGAAACAAGGTCCATAAAGACTTGAATGAACGGATTTGGGGTGGAGGAACTTGACTGGCCTGCACCTCAACTCAATGGAACACCTTTGGGATGAATTGGAGTGGAGACTGCAAGCCAGGCCTTCTCGAATGGTCACACATTCCCTTAGACACACTCCTAAACCTTGTGGACAGCCTTCCCAGAAGAGTTAAAGCTGCAAAGGGTGGGCCAACTCAATATTGAACCCTATAGACTAAGACTGGGATGCCATTAAAGTTCATGTGCGTGTAGGCAGGCACCCCAATACTTGTGGCAATATAGCGTGTGTGTGTGTGTGTATATATATATATATATATATATATATGATATATATATATATATATATATATATGCGCAAGGGCTTTGAACATTCAACCCATTTCAATCTACATGGGCTATTTAACATTAAAGAGTTTTTTGCACCGATAACAGACAAAACTGATATTTGTGTTGTTGACAGAAGCTAACAATTGCCCACAATTAAGTTTATTCCAGTGGTGGGTGCCTTAATTCCATATCTGCTCTTACTTGCTGCTGAAAAATTATTTTAAACAGTGAATGTACTTTGCTGGTCAAAATGAAAAATATTCCAGATAAACATATATTTTAAATCAAGGGTGCTCAAACTGTATCCCGTAGAGTCCTTTGAAGTAGCCTTGGACCTTAAACCATGGAAGCGCACTTCTATTTTATTCTGCAGGTTTGGTGCACTTAACCGCTTCAGCCCCGGAAGATTTTACCCCCTTCCTGACCAGAGCACTTTTTGCGATTCGGCACTGCGTCGCTTTAACTGACAAAAATTTTCCCCCACAAATAGCTTTCTTTTGGTTGTATTTGATCACCTCTGCGGTTTTATTTTTTGCGCTATAAACAAAAAAAGAGCGACAATTTTGAAAAAAAAAGCAATATTTTTAACTTTTTGCTATAATAAAATATCCCCCAAAAATATATTTAAAAAAAAAAAAACTATTTTTTTTCCTCAGTTTAGGCCGATATGTATTCTTCTATAAATTTTTGGTAAGAAAATTGCAATAAGCGTATATTGATTGGTTTTCGCAAAAGTTATAACGTCTACAAAATAAGGGATAGATTTATGGCATTTTTATTAAAAGTTTTTTTTATTAGTAATGACGGCGATCTGCGATTTTTTTTTTTTTTTTTTTCTTCTTTTTTTTATCGTGACTGCGACATTATGGCGGACACATCGGACACTTTTGAGGGCATTAGGCAGGAGAGAGGGACCTGGAAGAGGAGGTTTGGGGCTGCTCTGTGCAAAACCATTGCACAGAACAGGTAAGTATAACATGTTTGTTATTATAATAAAATAAAAAACAAAGCTTGAATGTCACTTTAATCCTGACTTCTCTTTTAACTGATCATTAGCATGCTAACATTGCTGTTTGCTGCCTATCATAGATAACCAGAAGTACAGAGAAGATGCACAAGGCTTGAGAAGCACTGGTCGATATTCACCCATCAAAATGGCATGGATAATGCAGGTTTACTTCACCTGCTGCATCTTCTGGTACAAGGATCAACATCAGAGCCCCACCGAATGTAGCACAGTACATTTGTATTAAAATTTGTAGTTTGTAGGTGTGTGTTAATACAGAAAAACATATGTTCTTTTAATCTAAAGTATAATTTTCGCTGGCAAAGAAAAAAAAAACCCATGGCATTAGCATTTGCACATTCTGTTCAACACAAGTTTACAAAATGCATAGTTACACATCTATTTAAAAGTCCAAGCTGCCCGAGAAGAAAGGTTACCGATTGCTGATCTCTCCCTCACTGCCCAGGGGAAGGGGCAGTAAGTATTCAGACAAGTCACTGCAGAACAGCTTGCTCATGGATTACCCACATATACATACACACATACACACACACACATCTGAATTTATTAGCCAGGTGTATGCAAATCTCTTCTCTGTCACTGGCCAAACTATCAGAGGAGAGCCTATCTACCACCACATAGTGGTGACTATAAAAAGCCAATGATTTGTAGAATTTCTGTTCACCGACAGCTGTTACCTACTAGAAGTCTGAATGCCTTAGTTCCACCTGAACCTGCTCAGCCAATTATCTAGTAGCATTATTTTGGTAGCCAATGTTCAATGCAACTTCTTGCTGCAAAAAGGCACAGCTGGGAACCCTTCTAAGAATGGCTTTCTAGATCATCTAGTGCATTGATGGAACAAATGTAGCTAGAATATCAGATACTTCAACTTGCAATGTGCGCAGAAAGCCATTTCCAAGCCTGAGCTAATTTATTCCTAAAGGCGGCACTTTTTTTATCGATCTCCTTTTTGGCGGGATGGGACTGTAATCCTGGATATGATCTTGCTGTAACCTTTTTATGGCAATAAGGCACTAAATCCCTACAGGAAGCAGTTCCACCCAGTGCTTTAACACAATTTCAGTCACTGGATATAATTGGATGCATTTTTGAAGATTATTTTTATTAGTTTAGAGAAGTTATAGAGATTTACTTGTGCAAAGTTCATTTAAGATATAATAAAAAATAAAAAAAAGTTTTAATTTAGGGCTAATTGTATAATTTTGTATTATTGGTTTCCTTCAAGATCTCATAAATCAGCCATACAAGTTTTAATGTAAATATCTATATAAATATATATATATATTTTTCATTTTCAATAGAGATACAATCATATACAGAAGAAATAGACAGATTATACAATGTCTCAGATGATTTAGAATCTAGTTTTGCAATCCACACAGATGCTATAAAAACTGTGAACTATGTTTTAAGTTAGTCATTATTCATCCCCTCACTGCCATGGGGTATTGCAGCGTTCATTTGGTTTTTGCAGTGCACTGCATACCCCTCTTTGGCGGCTGAAGGGATAAAGCTGTTTATAAACCGCAGGTGCCATAATAACCCAAACTAACAGAAACGTTATTCATGACTTAATTTACACAATGCTTTAGCCTCCTTTTATTTTGTTTCATTGCGGTTTTATTTGCACATGTGAGATATTCTTTTGAGTTTAGGGTCTATTGTGTGCTTTTATTTCCATTGTCTCCTGCATACACGCACACACTTTTACGCCATTTTACTGGGCTACGATGATATTCAGCATAAAAATGACTACTACAAATTAGTGACATCACTGAGACATACATTGAACACATATGAAGGAAAAACAGTTCCGACGACATTAGGTAACAAACTATATTCTCACTTCTTGCTGTCCCTTAGTACATTGGAAAGGAAACCACTGATCCTTCCTTTAGATACCTTTTGTGCAAAAGGTATCTAATGTTTAATAATTTAGTGATGTCTCAAATTTTTCTTGAATTACCAGGCCACATTGTCAAATGGTTTACTCCTTAATGCCTAAGAAACAGGCTCGGTACATGTTTTGTTTTTTTGGATGCATATGAAAGATAAAGATTATTGTTCTTTTGCATGTGTATTAAAGGCACGTAGATGTAGCATTACTAAGCACAAGGGCTGGCATGTTTGGGAAACCATTGCAGAAAGTACCTGAACTCTGCTAGTGGGAATCACTGGATGATGGCTGAAGCCAACACAAGAGAATCTTTTATATAGGGTATTTACTGTATGAATTGTTTACACAGAGCAACTTGCTTTTTCTTTTTTTGATTTTGATAGTTGATGTAACGTCCTCTCCCCATATTATGCCTTTAATACTGGATCCAAAACTTTTTCTCAATGCTTAAACATGTTGATGACCAGCAACTATTGTAAATAATGCAACAATTCCTCATGCAATAGATCTGGCCATGAAGCTTCTTTAAAAATGCTTGTTTGTCCGCTACTAGAAGCAAAAAGAAATTTATGGAAGGAAGCCGTACAAGTCAGCTATTCTAGCTGCATGTTACCCGATGTCGGTATATGTTCAGGAAGTACTTGTGTACAATAATCAGAGATCATGTGTTTTAAAGCATATTTCCAATATTTGCAAACCATTCAACCAGGTAAAATATTAATTTAAACAGCCTAACTTATATGTGTTTTTTTTGCCTTTTTAAATGTATAATGTCTCATGGGTCTGATTAGGCATTACAAGAAAAAAAAATCTCCCCTGAAAGTTTTGAAGAGCTATGGAAGATGGAAAAAGTGTGATTTAATGATGAAGCTCCCTTTTACAGACACGGTGCATGGGTTGAGGGGTGGGGGGAATTTCCAGTGGCACTAAGAGAATGCTTTCATATTGAACAAGCGTGTTCATTCCAAATGATACTGGAATTTCTTGAACAGTGGAGAAAAATCACCATAAGAGCACGAAATCAACTGTTTTATGTATTTTTTTTGTGTTATTTTTATTTTTTTGCCCATGACTTAAAAGTAGGTGGAAATGGTACTTGGAAATTGTGAAGTCACCACTGGTTATGCTGTAAGTAACGGGCATTTATGACACACAGAAGAGACTTCAGAAGGATGTTTCACTATTGGGTGCTTAAAGTAAAGGAGGCTGGCAATAGAAGTACAAATATTTGTACACTGTTCAAACTACTGATTTAACTTATTGTAGCCTATGATGGAGTTTTAAATATGAATAGATTTTGATTAAAGAAATAAGCAGGCTAGCTTATATTGCTGCCTGAGTGTTCACAGAATGTATAATGAGTGATAATTAGAATGTAGTATATTTACTGAATTGCAAATGGATTTGTGTGGCCTTCACTGCAATATTTTCCTAGGGTACTTTTGCTTTTTTTTTTTTATTTAAAATTTTGCATGGTCACTCAATAGTTGTATAGAAAGGGTTCTTTTTTTTTTAACTTTCCCTTCATTTTCCCAGTTCAGTGTGCACCTAATAAATCACACCCACAATGGAGGCAGTCATTTTGCAAGATGGATTAATATTCAATGAATGCCCTAATAATTAAAGGAGCTACTGATAAAAGGCTAGCTATAAGGTGGAAACCTCATCAGACTCTGCAGAATGGTTTTACTTTTTTATACACATCTACTAAGTGAGAGTGCTTTCCAATATGTCCTAGGATACAATGATCATGAATGCCAGTTTATCTTTATTCAGATGTACTTTTTCTGTATAGCTGGATAGAATGTGAAACCTTAAAAGATCCAACGTTCTGACCATTTTAGTGACGCTAGCCCTCCAAGGTTTGTCAACACCATCACACTAGTGACGCTAGCCCCCCAAGGTCTGTCAGCACAATTACTTGCCCTTTATACCTGGAAAGAATATTGCTTGATAATGCTGGCATCGGTTTTAATCATGTGGTAATCTTTACCTGTGTATAGTGGGCTTTGTCAGACAAACCTTGGGAGATTAAAAGATCTACCTATAGTCAATAGTGATAATGGCCATCAAATGCATTTTGTCATTCTGATTTTTGTAATGCTTTGCTAGATGGGTTTACAGTGAATGGGTTTATTCTTGTGGTGAATGTAACCAACTCATGAATATAGAGAGGTAAAGAGGCAACTTTGGGAATGCTAAAATGAGGATACCAGGACTGTACATGTGTTCATACATTTAACAAGCATAGTAGGAGGCAAAGAAATGCAAGCCTTACCAGAATTGCTTGAAGCATCAAACCACAGGGAGACTCATCACCTCCACTCTGCTTACCAGGTCCATCAGGCTATGCTACAAGGGGAATTGTCTTTCTTCAGATAGCTGTACATTTTTGAGTGAAGACAGTCCTATTCCTCTCATGGACTGACAGTGTTTAACTTCATGTTTGGCAGCCTAACAATTGTTTAAGCTGAGCAGCCAATTTTTCTAATTTTCTATACCTGACCTGGTATCCTGTTCCGTGGGAATACTTTCTTTATTCGAGATTACTTAAGAGTCTTATAACGCTTTATTAAGATCTGGGGCCCTCAACCAATACTCAGTTAGATTTAGATGCTTTATATTGCACAAACTGCTAGAAAAAATGAAGTTGGATGTGGCCAGTCTAACTGAAAATACAACCTGTAAGTTTTCAAGGACTGCGCAGATGAACTGTCTTTGTCACTATGCTTCACAGAGGGTGGATAGGCTATGTTCTCATGGATATTAGTTCATCAACAAAATGGCTGCAACCATTGTGCCTTGGCAACAGATGCACTCCTATTGTAGATAGACCTTGTAAATATAGGCAGTATCAGGCTGCTTCATTCAAGTGGGTTCATTGTAATATACAGAACAGAAAAAGCAAAGCACCCTATGGTGCTTAAACAGACCTTTTGACTTCGGAACCAAAAATATCATCTGAAAATCTCAAGGTTACAAACCAATGTTTTTAACTTTAGAATAATATACTTGACCACTTGAAGACCATAAAAACAAACACACTAAAGAATTTGAAGATGTTCATTGGTATTGTAACAAAACTACTATTGTATGGAACATTTTGTATTGCTGTTAAGTATTGTTTTGTGTGTGTGTGTTGGAACTTACATGGGACATGTCCTATTTTGAAGTGGTTATTACTGTGTGTCTATATTTTGGAATGGAATTATTTCTTCATTAAAATAAGTTTTGAAAAACATTTTTGGTTGAGCGTATGACAAATATTTTTACATTTCTGGAACAATATTATGCATAGTCAGCAAATAGAAATGTTATTACTTGAAAAGCATAAATGTGTTTTTAAAAATGATAAAATGCTTTTTAAACGTAAACCTCACAAGCCCGGGCATGTCAAAATGATGAAAATGTATTAGAAGAGCATGTCAGCACAAACGAGAGAAAAATGCAGCTGAAGTCCTATACAAATCTTGATTTCTCTTGTAAACGCTCACTGTGGTGCCGCATCCTGAACCTCCCTATAGGTCCTTTTAATGTGACATGGAGCTAGAACGGTGATGACTTCAGATGCCTATTTCTCTGGATCTGCTGATGTGCAGTTTTCATTAAGGGTATCCATTACTTTTTTTTTTTTTTTACTGTAACTCACTGTGTTATATCACTCAAGTTACTTGTACAGATACTGCCGTGAAGTTGCTTACGGCCAACAATTTGTGCAATGATTCATAATAATGTATTATTTTTAAGTAGTAGAATGTTAGTATGAATGTAATTTAGAGAGACCCTGTCACCAGATCATTATTTCAACAAAAATCTTCCTATGAGATTATATGTGTATTTAGTATATTAGGTATGTGATTTCTTTCTCATCCATGGAGGGACACAGGACATCTTTAACCTTTTGGATTGTACTTCTGCCTACAGGAGAAATGGACACAAACAACAAAAACATTAGCCAGCACAAGATAGCCCTGGGTACAACAAGCATGTGTAAGGATACCAGTGGTGATATCCAGCGAAAGCAGGGCTGACTAGATCTGTACAGCTGTATAAAGGGGACTGGACCCAAACTAAATGCATTGATAATAAGGTTTAATAACACAGCAAAAAAAAAAAAAAAAAATCTAAAACCACAAACCATATACAAGCAATAGTGAAACACACGTGACAGGTGAAAAACGACCTAACACGATAACTATGATACACTATATAATGCAAGGGGAGAAATCTGGTAAAAAAATATTCAGGCAGGAGATGCAAGCAACACCAGGTGAAAGGGGAGTATAAGGTATGAGGGGAACAGGTAGAGACAGCGGGATCAGGGTAACCGGTTCTAGGCAACAAGGTAGAAGGTACAAAAACAGTATCACTGGTTCAAGGGCAAATAGGTCAGAATGTTTGGCACACAGGACAGTACAAAGAGGGACACTAAAAAGCTAGAGGAGGGGCTAAATACCCTCCTAACCGCCAGCATCAGGTGTAAACTAATACCTGGGACCTTCTAGCTGCTGGGAGACACCCACTAATGAACACCATAAACTACACCTTTCAGGTCTAAAGACCACAGTGCCACCAGCAGATATTATGGCCTCAGTTTTTTTTTTTTTTTTTTTTTTTTTGGGGGGGGGGGGGGGGGGGGGGGGGGGGGGTTGTTTGTTTTTTTTGCTGTCCTCAGAGTGGATGTATTTTCTTCAGATCTGATTATTTATGTCAGTTTGGAAGATTTTTCTATTTTCAACAGCTGTTGGTAGATTCATGCTGCAGTCTGAAATCCTGGAATTCTCTCCAGTTAGCTAATGAGCACCGTTTTTTTCAATTAATTTAGTAATGAGTGTTCTCTCTAGCCCTGCATTTCAGAGAGTTTCTCCAGTTGTCTAATACTGCTGGTAGATTCAGGCTGGATGGTAATAATTCTGGAAATCTATTGAGTCAGCCAAGAAGCACAGTTATCCCTGTTCATTATTTATACTAGTATTCTCTCTGATAGCCCTGCAGTCCTTAGTAGCTACCCACCTGGTTCCAGTTTACACAAGACTCTGCTAGTCATGTCAGACCAGTGGAGGACCCTCTGTCCTCCTATACCTCTATTACTAGCTATCGCCTTTAATACTGTTTAATTACATTACCTTATTTTCTTCACACAAATAGAGCTTTCTTTTGGTGGTATTTAATCACTGCTGCGGTTTTTTTATTTTTTACAAACAAAAAGGCCAAAAATGTTGTTGAACTTTTTTCTGTCAAGTAATTGTTCGCCTTCACTGATGTGCACTGATGAGGCGGCACTGATGGGCTGAACTGGTGGGCATTGATGAGGTGGCACTAATGTGCCGCACTGATAGGTGGCACTGATGAGCACTAATAGGCTGCACTGGTGGGCACTGATAGACGGTACACATGGACGACACTGGGCATTGGACGGACAGCAGTGATGGGCAACACTGATTGCCAGCACTGACTGGCATGGCTAATGGGCACTGATTGGTGGCACTTGTGGGCACTGATTACTGCCACTGGTGTGCACTGTATGCTGGCATTCATTGGTGGAAACTGTATTGTGACACTATTTCTTTATTGTAATCAGTGCCCTGATTACATTCCTAGATGTTCCCCTGTGAAGAGATGCTGCTGATCGGCTCTCCTTGCCACACACTCTTTCAGTGTGAGGCAAGGAGAGCCGATTACCGGCATCTGTGTTTACATTTGAGCGGCTGTGATTGGACACAGCCGATCACATGGTTAAAGAGCCGTGGACGCGGCTCTTTACAGAGATCTGGGTCGCGCCGTGTCCTGGCAACACGGCGTGGGCGTGTGAGAGCGGCCGTTCTGAGATGCCATCATACAACGTTGTCCCAGAACAAGAGCCGCACCTCGCCGCCGTCATTTGACAGCAGGCGGCAACTAGTTAAAGGAGTATTTTAGCCTTCGGTTTCAATAATATAGCACAAAGCAGTGTAAACATTAGAGGGGCTTTTTACAAGATTCTTTCACCCAATTTGCCTGGTGATTCCTTATGAAATTATTTATCCAGGGCCGAGACAGCACTCAGTCATTCATAGACAAGCCTCCTTTGGCTGAGTCAGAGATTGGGACATCATCAGCCTAGCTATCTGGCTCTCATGAGAATACAAAGCTGCATTTAAATGACTGACCACTGCTCATATGGATGCATTTTTGTTCCGGGTGCATAGATGTGCACAGGGGGTGTGCCTGGGCTTACCCTAATCACTATGTGTGGTGCCGATCCCACCTACTGCCCAGGCTTCCCCCCCTTTGTTGGAAACCCCCCCCCCCCGCCCTGCAGTGCTGCTGGCTTCCCTCCTCTCCTTTTCCCCGGCTGCTGTGGGAGATGTTCCAGGATGGAGAGCAGGGGAAAGGGCTAGTAAATATGTAACTGTAAACTGTGTGTTTACTAGGCTTCAGTTTGTGAATGAACAGGAAGCCACTCAACACAGAGCACTTCCCATTCATTCACTGCCCCATGTATCTGAGGCTGCAGAGAAAGACGTGTGTTTGAACTTTGGGGTGCACACCCTAATGCAATAGGCTGGGCACACCTATGTCTGGGTGTGAGGCAGGAAGGTCTTGTCTCGCACCTGGAACACCTGTATGTGTGCTGTATACTGTATGTCCTGAAGATTTCTGGGATGTATGATATAATTTGCCTAGGCAAGAAGCCGGGAAGTAACCAAAGAAATGTAAAAAAAAAGTTTAAAACAAGTAAATATACTTTCCCATCTATTTACTAATGCTAGCAGCATGAATATTACAAACAAATCAATGTTGACTGGGAGACTGATTTCCACTTTATAGCATTCCCTGCATTAAGGTAAAAAATTATTTGGTATGTGAATCACCCCCCTTATACTTAAGCCGATCTCGATCCAGAGTTGTGTTCGTCTGCACCTCTCTCCTCTTCTCCCCGCTTTCACAGGTTTTGCTAAGAGCAGCGGGAGCCATTGGCTTCCACTGCTGACAGTCAAATTCTGTGATAAGGCTCAGAATCAAGCCTGCAGGTGTGCCACAACAGGAAGCGGCTTCCTAAAGTGGCACACCGAGGAGCAACCTAGAGTGCCAGCGTGAGACCCGAGAAGAGGAGGATCGGGGCTGCTCTGTGCAATAACAAGTATAACATGTTTGTTATTTTAAAGGGGGGGAAAAATGACTTTACAAACTCTTTAGTGTAGGTCCTTATAACCTATAACAGAGGCTCATTCATTGTTTGGAGTATTTGAGTCATGTTCTGGACACCGCTTAGGCCAAAGTGTTTTTCACAGAAGAAATTTATGAGACTGTAATCTCAGTTTCCAGCTCTTCAGTCTATGCGTTATCTGACGCTCTGCTTTGCATGATAGTCCTATGTCTGATGGTAGCCACCTTTTGAGACAACCCCATTTTCCTAGATTCCCTCCAGACCTCTGCAGTGCGACATCCTGTTGTCATAATACAAGTCAGTCAAGTCCCTGCCAGAGCGATTCATTTGGCATTGTGATCAGCTTGTCCCAGGCCTGGTGGCTCAGGGATCTGGCTGTGGTATCGGGGAAGTCCTTTTTTCCCATATGCTAGCAGATCCTCTTGACCAATGCCAGTCTAATGTGCTAGGAAGGAGTCCTGGGCACCCAGTCAGTGCAGGGGACATGGTAGTCTCATCTCCTGATCAACATCCTAAAACTTTGGGCGATTTGACTGTCTGCGGCTATAGACCGCAAGCAATGGTGAAAGGCCATCAAATCAGGATTCAGTCAGGCAACACCACTGTAGTGGCGTACCTTGACTATTAGTAAGGAATCAGAGGTGTCACCGCCACAAGCTTGGTAATTTGGATTCTGTCCTAAGAAGAACTTCACATTCCCTCTTGTTCATCGTGTGCATACCAGGCATAGACAATTGGCAGGTAGACATCAGGTGACAGCGCCTAGACCTGGGGGTTTGTCCTTACACCCGGAGGTGTTTCATCACTTTTGTACTAGGAGTTATTGGAGTAACTCTCCCTGTTAATGCACTGTATCTGAATCGGGTTCTCTGTGCTTCAGAAATTGCCATTTGATCCCATTAGACATTCCTCTTTCTTCTCTCACCTACAAGATGATTCTTGTTGCCATCACTTCTGTGAGGAGGATGGATGAGCTGTAGACCTTCTCCTGCAAGGAACTTTTTTGGTTTTACATAGGGACCTGGTGGTGTTCAGGTCAAGCACTACTTTCTTACCTAAAGGAGTTTCTGCTTTTCATCTATACCAAGACATTTGCTCTTACATCCCTCTGTCTGCATGCGGTCCTTTGGTATATGATGTGCAGCCCTCGGACCTCAGCAGTTTATAGTGGGAACATTGATTAGGGGTAATGGCAGTGAGCTCTACTAGCCTCATGTAAAATTTTGCTGGTTTTGGATTGTCTCCTGCAGCATGTCTCCCAGGCCAAAGTGTAGCATGTACATAGTCTATGACCATCATTTCATCTATTAGGTCTGCAGTCCTCTGAAGCATTACATATATTGAACATTATTATGTGTGGCCCTTTGGTGACCACAGTTAAGGCCCCCTTTAGGTCATAATCCGACAACTTCTGGTCTGAAAGATCAGGTTCCACCCTTTCCTGTCCAGATGTACTTTACTAGATCAGGGAATATTTAACTATTTAAAGGACCGGAAGGATTTGCCCCCTAATGACCAGGCCATTTTTTGCGATACGGCACAGCGTTGCTTTAATTGACAATTGTCGTGTAATGCTGTACCCAAACAAAATTTTTGCCCCCAAAATAGAGCTTTATTTTGGTGGTATTTGATCACCTCTGCGTTTGTTTTTTGCGCTATAAACAAAACAAAAAAAAAAAACAACTTTTTCTTTTTGCTATAATAAATATCCCAAAAAAGAATGTAAAAAAAAAAGGCTTTTTGTCATATTTTTGGTAAAAATCGCAATAAGCGTATATTGATTGGTTTGCACAAAAGTTAGTCTACAAAATAGGGGATAGATTTATGGCATTTTTATTCACTTTTTTTTTTTTTTTTTTTTTTAACTAGTAATGGCGGTGATCAGTGATTTTTAGTGGGACTGCGACATTCCGCCAGACAGATCGGACACACTTGACACTTTTTTGGGACCAGTGACATTTATACAGCGATCAGTGCTAAAAAATAGCCACTGATTACTGTATAAGTTTCACTGGCAGGGAAGGTGTTAACATTAGGGGGTGATAAAGGGGTTAAGTGTTCCCTAGGGAGGAGTTTATAACTGTGGGGGCAGTGTAGTGACTGAAGGAGGAGACAGATCGTTGTTCCTGATCACTAGGAACAGCAGATATGTCTCTCCTACCCTGACAGAATGGGGATCTGTCTGTTTACATTGACAGATCCCATTCTGTTGCCATCGAGAGCGATCACAGGTGGCTGGCGGCCCAAATTATCTACCCAAGTCATGTATCGATCCAGCGTTGTGTCCCTCTGCCCGTCTTCTCTTTCTGCTCCCACAAGCTTGGCTGAGAGAGCACTGAGAGCCATTGGTTACTGCTTCCCCTGTCAGTCAAATCCTGTGAGCAGAGAGAGGAACGGGGCCGAGATGCACTGTGCAAGTCAATGGACACGCACAGCCCTGCTTAGGATCGAGCCCACACGCCTGCCCCTATAGCAAGCACTTGCTATGGGGGCAGACACAGAGGAGGAGCCAAGATCGGCGGAAGGGGACCCCAGAGGAAGAGGTTTGGGGCAGCTCTGTGCAATATAGGTTTGATATTTTAATTAAAAAACTTGTCCTTAAAACTGCTTTCAGCCTGGGTTTACAATTGTGGGTTGCAGACACCGCATTCCTGTGCATCTCAAATGCAAGGTCTGTATGGTGCGATATGAGCCATACATTTTGCATGGCTCAAATCGCATTGCATCCGCACCAAAATGGTGCAGGACCCTTTTTTCCCCACACCTGAATTGCATCGCATGGGTGTTCACACCCATGTGATGAGATTCTGGCAATAGCACTGCGTTTTGTAATCTGTTTCTGGTGTCGTTAATTTAACATTGACACCTGCAGCAGATTGCATGGATTTGCAATGTGGTGCGAGAAGGCGGTGCATTTGCCACATCACATCCGTGTGAACCTAGGCTAAAATAATCTTGGGGCTAGTAATCATTCTAGGTGACTGCATTGATATTCTTCTAGAGTATCTGAAATCCTAGAATACCAGGTTTCTCTGTTATGCAAACAGTGGTCATTGTCTGCATATTAGGGTGCCCTGTTTTTTTTTTTTGGGCATTTCAGATGCTTGGGAGACATGGCATGCTTCCAAAGAAAATCAGCCCAGGGTGCAGAAACCTGAACCTGCATTCTAAGAGATTATATTTACTGCCACAGATTTACTTGGAAGAATTGCTACATGAGGGTTTTCTGATTTTGGTGCAAGGTTTAAACAGTAATCCTAGCAACAAGAATACTCAACATGTAACTTTACCTAAAAAGGTTCCACTTTTCCACCACCTCTCCTCTACCACTTTTGGCAACTTTATTTTTTTTCTGGGAGTGGGTACCTAATTTTGATAGGTACCCACTCCCATTTCTGCTCATATCGACACGGCCATCGGAGCGGATGCTCGCTTCCTCACTCTTCCTGCTTGCAGCCTCCCGAGACACTTTACATGTCCCAGGAGGCTGTGGGTCCATTCACATAAGGCAGTGTGGCTTGTGAATGCACAGTGGGAAGCTGGTTGTGAAGCCGCAAGAAGTCACAGCCAGATTCCCACACTCAAGATGGAGGTGCCGAGGAGTCAAAGACTGGCCAATCGTTGGCCCGGATAAAGACAGCGCTGGATCCCTGAGCTGGCAAGTGTCTGCTTAATAAAAGTCAATAGATACAGTATTTGTAGCTGCTGGCTTTTAATATATATAACAAACAAAATGATCTAGCACTCAATGGGTTAAAGGAAAAGGCAGTCTCACAACAGGCAGTGGAACATAAACACGAATAGTTTATTCAATGATATACATGAAGTCCAATCCTGTTATCAAAGCAAAAGGAGTGGGGAGTGTTAAAAAGTAAATGGCTTATGGTGGCACTGGAGGTCCTCAGAGCAACGAGGGGCTGATGGCATCTGGGTGTAGGGAAACCCTTGCAGCAGGGGGCAGCACCAATGTCCCTCCTACGCTTCAGCCGAATGGGAGACCCGGAGGAGGAGGCGGAGGCAATGGTCAGCAGGAAGGTGGAGAGCTGGACTCCGTACTTCACATGTCAGAAACGCCAGACCAGCTGGAGTGCTAACAGGAGGTGGGAAGTTGCCACGATCCTACGGATGGATTCCCGCTGCTCTCTCCTGATGTAACCAAACACGTTAGTTGCTGCTAACTGCTGGGTGGAAGTTTCCTGAGGGGATGCAACATCCGGATGGATGAAAAACAGAGCTGGGTTGGCTGGTGTGGATGACGGTCAGCGTTACTGAAGGCTGTGGTTATTGGAACTGCTCAAGGACCAGAGTGACCCGCAAGCTCTCGGTTGCCGTGACACTGCCCGCTTCTTTTTGCTTTGATAACAGGATTGGACTTCATGTATATCATTGAATGAACTGTTCATGTTATGTTCCACTGCCTGTTGTGAGACTGTCTTTTCTGTTAACCCATTGAGCTCTTGATCATATCTTATATAAAGGCTATGGCCTTTGTCCAGCTGCACTGGGTTCAGACCCCACGCTATTGACTGTGATCCCTTCTCACTCACAGATGGTCACGTTTTAGCTCTGGTTACTTTTGCCATTTACCACTTGGATTTTAATTCATCTTTAACCACTTGCGAAATGACCTATTGCAAAAAAATACTGCAGCAGGGAGGCCGCTCTGCACTGGATAAAGTACATGATCTGGCATTTCTGGGTAGGGGATGCGCACCCGTCGCACTGTCCTGTGATTCAGTACAGGACAAGTTGGTTAGCAGGTTCCCGCCAATGATTTATGGCTGTGACCTACTGATCGGCTTAGCGAATCATAATGCAGAGCCCTGTGTTAACTAAGGAACTGTCACAAATTCCTCTTATTAAAAGAAAAGTAAGTATTGAATAACCCCTAAGAGCTTAATTCATTAAACCTTTTTACTGTTTTGGGGTATAAAGTTTCACTCTATAGAACGCAGGTGCCCGCAGCAGTAGTCTGGTGCGTCTCCTTTCACAGTATCAGGTCAGATTTTAGCCCGAATTTTTGGGCTGAATTCGGACCCGAAATGGACCAAAAGATGTGCAGGGATCCTGTGCAATTTGCACCAGAGCCGCTGCGAAGATGTGTGAACCGGCTCCCTAGAGAGCCGGTCACAATCTCTTGCTATGCAAATTGGATGCAGAGAAACCCACATCCAATTCGCAATAGTGTGAACCCAGCCTAAGGGCTTATGCACATTGCAGCTAAAAAAAAAAGCTGCTTTTATAGGGGTTTGAGGTTTTTTTTTTTTTTTTTTTGCCATTACACTTCACTCAATTTAGGAGTTTGGAGGCAGAAAAAAAAAAAAAAAACCTTCAAAGTTACCCTCTGAAGAGTTGTTTGAGCTCCAAAAATGCCTGAACGCTCATAAATGTAGCGTTTAGCTTTTCCAAGTGTACATTGAAAAATTAGGGGAAGGTTTTGTGAAAAAAAAATAAAAAAATGCGTATAAAAGCAAATGCCCATAAATTCTTGTGCATTTTATTTATGCTGGTTTTTCTACCCGAGGTTCTGTAATTTTTCTGCCAGAGGTCCTCCTAGTGTGCATGGACCCATAGTGACCCGGGGAAGTTGGATATCAGGTGTGAACAAGTGTGGTCAGATGTTTGGTTTCTGTGCGTTTAGATTGCATTTTGTCTTAGAAGTGGAGCGGCATGTTTTTTTGTTGGTCTTCTCACTTGGAAAATGTCTCTTTACTGTCTTGTATAGTCATTAGAACAAAAATAAATAGACAAATAAAAACACTTTTTTGTATGGTAAATTGAGAAAAAATTTACATTTGCTGAGTTTTATTTTTGTCTGCGTCACTTGGTCAGAAAGGAAGAAAAAAAATCTCCCAAAGAGGGAAAAAAAAAAAGGAAAAGGAAAAAAAAAAAAAAAAACACACAAGCTTGAAAGAGGTTTTACCTGAAAATAAAGATCAGCTTTAATAAAGATCATGGGGGTATTTATTTTTGAAGTAGAGTGGATTACTATAGACATTCCCACATTTGTTCCTACGTCTTTTTTTTTTTTTTTTTTTTTTTTTAAATAACCCCTAAAGAGCTAGAAGAAAATAAAGCAATTAAATAATTTGAGATGTCAATAAAGTTTGTGAAAAAATGAAAATGCTTACTATGCTACAAATATATATAAAAAGAAAAGGAAATAAAGACATTGCTCCCTATAGTGACCAGTCAGATTCCTTCTTAAAGCGGAGCACCACCCTAAAGTATAACTTCCACTCATCGGATTCCTCCCCCCTCCGCTGCCACAATTGTCACCTTTCAGGGGGAGGGGGTTGCAGATACCTGTATAATACAGGTATTGCACCCACTTCCAGGCATAGATATCCGCGGAATCTGAGGGTATCTACGTCACTTTCTGCAACCCCCCCCACTGTCTGCTGGGAAACACATGGGTCCCAGAGACAGCAGGGACTATGTGTATTGCACAGCGCGACTCGCGCATGCGCAGTAGGGAATTAGGAAGTGAAGCTACAAGGCTTCACTTCCTGATTCCGAAAGCGAAGATGGCGGCGGCAGCACCCGAGAGCCGAGCGGCAGGTCGGCTTCGGGTGCCGACATCGCGGGCGCGCTAGACAGGTAAGTGTCCATATTTTAAAAGTCAGCAGCTGCAGTATTTGTAGCTGCTGACTTAAAAAAAAAAATAATTTTGACGGAACTCCCGCTTTAAGTTTCATAAACCTAATGAGGTCTAATTCACCAATGTAGGCAACAAATTGTATTTTATCCTTTTCAATACGCTTAATAATCTAGAAATGTATAAAGTATAGTCTATTTATAATCTATAGACTGACCCTGCTGGTATTTTAGATTTCCTTTGCTTAGGTTACTAATATGATGGGGTTACTAATTATTACTACACCATACCTCATTGTGGTTAATCCATAATTAGTTTTGATTGCTCGATTATTTAGTTAATAAAGTAGATCACTTTTGCACTTTATGATTAAGTCTAGGATCACATCTATGCGGGCTGCGCTTGATGCGTTTTTCAGGCATGTTTTACGGTGGGCAGTGGCAGCCCGTCCATAAGGGGCATGGGGGCATCGCCCCCCTAATCCATGTACCCAGCCCCCAATCTACATGCAGGGCGCCGGACGCATGTATTTCAATTTTTTTTTTTCTTTAAGCACATGTTTAGAGCTGGAGGCTCTAATTGGCTTCAAAAAAAGGGTGGGCTTGTGGCAAAGAGCAGTGCACCCTGAGCCCCCCCAATTGTGTGACATTGGCAAATTTAATATTCGCTAATGTCTACCTGCTTCTCCCCCTGGCCAATCAGGAAGTGGGTCCTGAGACCGGATTGGCCTGGGAGTCTTAGGACTCCCAGCCAATCCAGTCTTAGGACCCACTTGCTGTTCGGCCGTGAGGAGGCACAACGGCCCTGGCTCTTCCTTTGGCAAGCTGGAGCGAGGAGCAGGCGGAGGGGCAGGAGCCCTACCTCGGATCCAGCATCAGCTCGTCATTGGCCTAAGGTAAGGCCACTGATCGCCACCTTCCTGTCCATCTCCCGCAGGGGGGAAGGCACAAATAAGAGGATCAGGTTTGTTTGCCGCACAAAATTATGAGCACCAGCCGCCCCTCAAAATGGAGTGGTCCAAAGCACCTTGTCCCCATGTTGATTAGGACAAAGGCCTAAAAAAAAAAAAAAAAGATCTGTTTTTTTGACAAGTCTTTTATTAAAAATGAAGACTGTCCCCCGTCGTAGCTCCAATGTGTCGTCTTCTTCCTCTGCTGTCTTCTCCCTCCGGTGATGTCTTCTTCCTCCACCGTTGCTGACCTGCTAAAAAAAAAAAAAAAAAAAAAAAAAACACGGTTCTCCTCCGACGCTGGCTCCCTCCATTGGGCCAGCCAGTTCTTATCTAGCCATGGGGCGTGGACATTCGGTAACATCACCAGGAGAACCCACCCCTTTGTGACATAACAGTTTTCGTTTTTTTTTTTTTTCATTCAGCTGTCAGCGGTGAATCCCGCCGATGACTCATCAGTTGTTAGCGATGTGGCATCGGCTTCCTGACCCGCTCCTTATCAACCGGCTATATACAGTGTTTTTAAAGAGAACCCCCCCCCCCCCCATCAAAAATTGCATTAGAAACGCAACACTTGCATTTCTGGTGCGACTCAATTTGAAGCCTATTACATGCAAACCATAGGGGAAAAAAAAGTCCGCGACCCGTTCCAAAAATGCAAAGATGTAAAATGTGTACCATAGGAAACCATGTTATATGGACTGTAGTGTGTTCCTGCAAAATGCATAGGTGTGAACGTTGGGTAACTGACCCCCAGGGTTTACATGAACCATCATGAGCATCTCAGATAAATGACTATGCATAGGACACTGTGATAAAAGCACATTTTGAGTGAAAAATAAAGGGATTGATCTGTACACAGTTAAACACATTCCATCAACTTCTTGAATATAGGTAACTAAAATTAATACTATGGCAATTTATATGATATTATAATTTTTAATTCCAGCACATGATGGATCAAGTCAGCTCCTGCAGTTGGCTTGATTGTTCCTGTACTGTGCTGTTCAGTGTTGCCTAGCAACTGACCCAGACTTACAGAAAAAAAAAAAAAAAAAAGAAGAGTATTCCTGCACATTTACATGTTCCCATAGTAAACATGATCTGATGGAATCATTTTCTTTGCTTCATTTGTCATGTGACCACTTTGCATGCCGTATATTCATAAATTCCACACATAGTAACCAAAATATGCTAAGTTGATATTTATATCTTGAGAGTGGTAAAATGTTTCTATGTTTCGCATAAAAAAAAAAAAAAAAATCACAACATTTCATGTTACCTTAAATTAGACCTTATGTAAGCAATACATTCTAAAAGAACAGTACATTCTAAAATGTGTAAAAACATTACCTGTGCTGCGGTATAAGGGCCACTCCTTACTGTTGATTTCAACTTGGTAGCGAGACCATGCCAAACGGACAGACGGTCCTGGTGAAGACAGCTTCCTGATCTGCTGGGCAAGTCATATGTATGTCTCCATCCCTAAGCTGTAAACAGATTTTCGTATGTCATAAACCAAGAAAACAACAAGTATAAAATAAAAGCTAAACCACAGATAATGTAAAACGACATACTGTATAATTGCACTTACATGTATAGTATTTTTACATGCAACTAATAGAAGTACCCAAATCAGACATTGTTAGATTAGTGGACATTTTTATTTATTTTTTGTTATGGATAGCATAGGGAAGGATTAGAACCCCTGTCATGTTTTACTGCTGTCTGGGGCACCAATAGACAGGGAATTTAATAAAGCATTTACAACAGATTTCTGGTGGTAGTTCCCTTTAAAAGTACCTGTGCCTAATTCAGGCAAGTATTTGCACCAGATTCAGAACAATTATCGGACACCTTCAACACATTCAGGTCAATATGATTCTTAAAGAATTACTGCCAGTTTAGCGTTTAGAGCAACACCCAAATTTGAAAACAGACCTCACAGCCCACACCTTCCATAATAAACCAAAAATGAATAATACATCCTGAGCCCACAGCAAAAAAACATAAGAAACAACTTCTTGTATCTCCTTTTATAAAGCTTCCACATAAATTCTGATAGATATCTGACACCTATACAGCTAACTCTATAGCAAATTTTATTGTGTAGAAAGTATAAAGGCACACCAGACACGTTAAAAACAAAAAAGGTACCAAAACCCTAGATACTCCCAAAATTATCTTCAAAACATATATACACTATATTACCAAATGTATTGGGACACCTGCCTTTACATGAACTTTAACGACTTACCAATATTAGTCTGTAGGGTTCAATAATGAGTTGGCCCACCCTTTGCAGGTATAGCAGCTTTAATTCTGGGAAGGCTGTCCACAAGGTTTAGGAGTGTGTCTATGGGAATGTTTGACCATTCTTCCAGAAGCGCATTTGTCAGGTCAGACATTGATGTTGGATGAGTGGGCCTGGCTCGCAGTCTCCACTCTAATTCATCCCAAAAGTGTTCTATCGGGTTGAGATTAGGACTCTGTTTGGGGTGGAGGAAATTCACTGGCCTGCACACACTCATCCATGTCTTTATGGACTTTGCTTTGTGCACTGGTCCAAATCATTTGGTGCAAGGGGACTATGGTGTGGGGTTGTTTCTTAGTGGTTGGGCTTGTCCCCTTAGTTCCAGTGAAGAAGATTCTTAAGGCGTTGTCATACCAAGACATTTTGGACAATTTCATGCTCCCAACTTTGTGGGAACAGTTTGAGGATGGCCCCTTCCTGTTCCAACGTGACTGCACACCAGTGCACAAAGCAAGGTCCATAAAGACATGGATGAGCGAGTAAGACTGGGATGCCATTAAAGTCCATCCACAGTTCATGTGTGTGTAAAGGCAGGCGTCCCAATATGTTTGGTAATATAGTGTAAATGCTACTACAGTATAAATCGAATCAAAAATGTTTTATCAAATATACAGATAATGATGTAATAATCATATAACAAGAGTGGTGATACTCTCTCAAAATAGCAGCAGTTCCTTAAAAGGCTCTGAGTAAAATGGTTAATATTACAATTACTAGGACACTCAGAGTAGCAAATCAATATGCTGAATCATCCACTTCTTCCATGGACAAATTAGAGTGGTACATCAGTGCATATCATCCAGATTGTATTCCAAGAGGGCTCAGTAAAATCTTCCCATCTTGCTAAGGATGTAGCACATCAAAAGCTTGAAAGCAGCACACCAAGATAACATAGCCAATCTATAAATGCTGTCATCTTGTTATCTAAAAACTTGAATGCTTTGCATATTAGAAAGGATCCAATGTGGCTTTAACCTGTGATTTATCAAAGAAGAGAATGTTCATATATACGCTTTAACAGAGACAACCGAGACAATGTATATGGTAGTGGATGCAACATTATCCAGCCTCCAGGTGTGTTAAACCTGTCATTGGTAGTATACAAAAGTCCATGAGCCGATTTCTACGAAGACCATTGATGGCTTGTATATTTGATGCATTATCCTGCAGTCTCCAGGTGGATTTAACCTGTCATTAGTAGTGTATGACATCCACATGCAGACTTCTACAGGGACCCCCAAAACCTTATATGCATGGCTTAGATGTCATCCCAAATATTTAGGAGGCCCATTAAGCATGTGACTAGAGTAGAGGCAAATATACAATCGTCCCCTCACTCAAACAGAAACTCAAATCGTAAAGGCTTCATGCCAAAATGTTACCCTAGGTTCACACTATAGCGTTTCTGTGGTCCACGTTTGCACAGTCACAGCAGCCCATTCATTTCAATGGGCTGCCATGCCTGCTTTTCCCGCAGAAAAAGGTTCATGCGCCTTTTTCAAAACATTTTTCATTTTTACCATGTTATTTCCCTGCAGTTCCTGCATACGCACTGCAGTTTTACATGCGTGGGGGTGCCATTCAGAATGAATGGCAGCCCTGCGCGTTCCTCAGAGCGGCGCATGTTCACTGCAGGTGGGTGTGGGATTCAATGCGATTCCCACACCTGCAGCCACATGCATAGGTGTAAACCAAGCCTAAAAGTCCATCCATCATTAAAGGACATGGAGAGCATGGTGACCCAACTCAGACTGCCTCTGACTTCCTCAGTCTCTGAGGAAGTTGGGTGGTGCTCTCCATGTCCTTTTATGATGGATTCTTTTACACCTGGTATGAAATATTGCTTAATGGGCTCCTAACTATCTGGGTGGACATCTAAGCCATGCATATAAGGTTTCAATGGTCCCTGTAGAAGTCTGCACATGGACTACTAGTGATAGGTTAAATACACCTGTATTACTAACAAGTCTGCATATAGACATTGAAGTACTACTAATAAAAGTTTCAATCCACCTGGAGATTGGATGATGTATCAACTGTACAAGCTATGTATATAAGTTTCACATATCTAAACCTTGCATACAAGGTCTCGGTGGTCCCTATAGAAGTCTGCACGTGCATATTCATACACTATTAATGACAGGCTAAATCCACCTGTATCACTGATGACAGGTTAAATCCACCTGTAGACTGTATGATGATCAACCAACTATACAAGCCATGCATACAGTATAGGGTGGTAGGGATCCCTGTAGAAATCTGCACATAAGACATTTGTATACTACTAATGACAGGGTAAACCCACGTGGAGACTGGATAATGTTGCATCTACTACCATATACAGTAAATTGTCTCAGTGGTCCCTGTTAAAGTGTATATACAGTATCTCACAAAAGAGGGTATACCCCTCACATTTTTGTAAATATTTTATTATATCTTTTCATGTGAAAACACTGAAGAAATTAGTAGTGAGTGTACAGCTTGTATAACAGTGTAAATATGCTGTCCCCTCAAAATAACTCAACAGCCATTAATGTCTAAACCGCTGGCAACAAAAGTGGGTATACCCCAAAGTGAAAATGTCCAAATTGGGCCCAAAGTGTCAATATTTTGTGTGGCCACCATTTTCCAGCACTGCCTTTACGCTCTTGGGCATGGAGTTCACCAGAGCTTCACAGATTGCCACTAGAGTCCTCTTCCACTCCTCCATGACGACATCATGGAGCTGGTGGATGTTGGAGACCTTGCACTCCTCCACCTTCCATTTGAGTATGCTCCACAGATGCTCAATAGGGTTTAGGTATTGAGATATGCTTTGCCAGCCCATCACCTTTACCCTCAGCTTCTTTAGCAAGGCAGGGATCATCTTGGAGGTGTGTTTGGGGTGTTATGTTGGAATACTGCCCTCTGGCCCAGTTTCCAAAGGGAGGGGATCATGCTCTGCTTCAGTATGTCACAGTACATGTTGGCATTCATGGTTCCCTCGATGAACTGTAGCTCCCCAGTGCCAGCAGCACTCATGCAGCCCCAGACCATGACAATCCCACCACCATGCTTGACTGTAGGCAAGACACTTGTCTTTGTATGCCTCACCTGGTTGCCGCCACACACGCTTGACACCATCTGAACCAAATAAGTTTATCTTGGTCTCATCATACCACAGGACATGGTTCAAGTAATCCATGTCCTTAAGCCTCGTACACACGGTACGATTGTTGGCCAACCGAGTGTCTGATTTTTGTTAAAAGGGCATGTGCCAGGATCTTGTCTTGCATACTAACAGTACACAATTGTCGTACCACAAACACGTACTATGAGGAATTTCAGCTCTTGAGCACCACCCTTTGGGCCCCTTCTGCTAATTTTGTGTGCATTGATTCCGAGCATGCGTGTTTGTACTTTCGACTTGTGTGACGGATTTGTGTACTGACCATACGAAAATCTGCTGTCAAGCCGTTGTCCGCTGAAAATTTACTAGCCTGTCATCCAACATTTGTTGGCCGAAAATTGGACAACAATTGTCAAAAGGAGCATACTAACAGTGAGATTTTAGGACAACAGTCTGTCAACAGACAAACCCCTGCCAACAATCATACCGTGTGTACTAGGCTTTAGCCTGCTTGTGCATCATCTTTAGAAGAGGCTTATTTCTGGGATGACAGCCATACAGACCAATTTAATGCAGTGTGCAGCGTATGGTCTGAGCACTGACTGGCTGACCCCCCCCACCCCTTCAACCTCTGCAGCAATGCTGGCAGCACTTATAAATCTATTTCCCAAAGACAAATTCTGGATATGATGCTGAGCACGTGCACTCAACTTCTTTGGTCGACCAAGTTTACTGTACAAAATAAGGTCTGATGGATTGAAAACTGGCTACAAGGGCGAGTTCAGAGGGTGGTGATAAATGGGGAGTACTCGGAATGGTCAGGGGTGGGTAGTGGGGTCCCACAGGGTTCTGTACTGGGACCAATCCTATTTCATTTGTTCAAAAACAACCTGGAGGATGGGGTAAACAATTCAATCTCTGTATTTGCGGACGATACTAAGCTAAGCAGGGCAATAACTTCTCCGTAGGATGTGGAAACCTTGCAAGAAGATCTGAACAAATTAATGGGGTGGGCAACTACATGGCAAATGAGGTTTAATGTAAAAATAATGCATTTGGGTGGCAAAAATTTGAATGCAATCTATACACTAGGGGGAGAACCTCTGGGGGAATCTAGGATGGAAAAGGACCTGGGGGTCCTAGTAGATGATAGGCTCAGCAATGACATGCAATGCCAAGCTGCTTCTAACAAAGCAAACAGAATATTGGCATGCATTAAAAAAAGGATTAACGGAAGGGAGTTTAACAAGATACATGGCCACTCATTAAAATTAGAAGAAAAGAGGGTTCTTTACTGTAAGAGCAGCAAGCATGTGGAATTCCCTTCCACAGGCGGGGGTCTCATCGGGGGGCATCGATAGTTTTTTTTTTTTAAACTATTAGATAAGCACCTGAACGACCGCAACATACAGGGATATAAAATGTAATACTGACATATAATCGCATACATAGGTTGGACTTGATGGTCCTGTGTCTTTTCAACCTCCCCTACTATGTAACTATGGCGAGGCCTGTTCTGAGTGGAACTTGTCCTGTTAAACCGCAGTATGGTCTTGGCCACCGTGCTGCAGCTCAGTTTTAGGTTCTTGGCAATCTTCTTATAGCCTAGGCCATCTTTACCGAGAGAAACAATATTTTTTTTCAGATGCTCAGAGAGTTCTTTGCCAAGAGGCGTCATGTTGAACTTCCAGTGATCAGAGTGAGAGCGATAACACCAAACTTAACACACCTGCTCCCCAGTCACACCTGAGACTTTGTAACACTAACGAGTCACATGACACTGGGAGGGAAAATGGCTAATTGGGCCCAATTTGGAAATTTTCACTTGGGGTGTACTCACTTTTGTTCCCAGCGATTTTGACATTAATGGTTGTGTGTTGAGTTATCTTTGAGAAATCACAGGTTATATCCACCTTAAGACCTTTCTCATACCTACCCAAAGCATTTAGGTTTTTTGGATAAGAACATTACAGCGTTCATAGATTGGCTATGTGTTTAAACACATCTGCGAAGCATGCAACTTAAAGGATTGTGTTCTTCTTATGTCACCCTTACAGTCAGAGCCGTAACTAGAACCTTGAAGGCCCCGGTGCAAAAAAAACATGAAGGCCCCTCCATCTGTTCCCCGGGCTTCCAGTTCTGGGAGGGTGTCCATGGACATCCTCCAAAAACCCTGCCCCCTGCGTGCATCCACCACGTTCTGTGACTGCTGAAACTGAATGATAAAATTCAGCTGCTTATCTTCACACTTCCCACAGTGCGCACACAGGAGGAGAAGGAGCAGATCGTCTCTCTCCTCTCCCATCCTCAAGAAAGGGTAAACTGTCAGTGCATGCTCTGGACTGTATGAGAGAGACTCTCTCAGATCAGAGAACTGTGGCCAACAACCCCTCTGGGGCCCCCAGTGTCAGAACCACAATTGCAACCTTTGTGACCCTGGTAGTTTAGCCACTGCTTACAGTCGAACATTAAAAAGTATTCTCTCCCAGCTGTATAGTATATTTAACTTTAATATTTTACTTTTTTTTTTGCCTACCTAAATGTCTTATATTGCAGTGTCCAGCTGTCCATGCCCATTTTGAAAACAGCCTGCCTATTAGTCTTGAAAATGGCCATCAAGAATTGCCCCCCCCCCCCAGACTTCAATAGGGTTTGCTGTCAAATTTGGGGTTTGTGGATTTCAAGCAAGATTCATCAAACCCCCTGCGATTCACAGCTGGACAGATTTGCTTATCCCTAATGGACAGAACTGCCGATTGTTTAACAAGTAAACCACTCCTGCTCTGTAAGTATTATATCTGTCTAACCTGCCTGCTTAATCTCTGTTTGCTTACAGTTAGGCTTTTAATAATACTGTAAAACAGGGGTGTCCAACCTCTTAACTAGGGATGAGCTTGATGTTCGACTTGAACATTGGGTGTTCGCACATTCGTCGAAGAGCAAACATTATGGGGCGTTCGCTGCAAATTTGAGTGTCGCGGAACGCCCCATAATGCATTGCTGTATGATGATTGGCCAAAGCATGCACCTGACCCGCATGCTTTGGCCAATCACAGAGCTCTCTGCTAAGAGAGCCATAATTGGTCAAAGGCAGGGTGCTTTTAGACAATCATGGCTCAGGGGACTAAGTCCACGCCCCACACTATACAAGGCTGCTTACACAGCAGAGAATGTGAAGTGTTGTTGGTGTGGACAGAGAGATAGCTAGATTTAGATTAAGCAGGCAGGTTATTCAGTTAGTGGCAGTGTATTTGATATAGATAGATGGATAGACACACAGTCAGTCTAGTGTATGTGTGTGTGTGTGTGTGTGTGTGTGTGTGTGTGTGTGTGTGTGTGTGTGTGTGTGTGTGTGTGTGTGTGTGTGTGTATATGTATATATATATATATATATATATATATATATATATATATATATATATATATATATATATATACATATATATATATATATATACACACACATATTATATATATACACATACACATACATACATACATATATACATATATATACATACATATACACATATACACACACACATACATTTTTTTTTTTTTTAACACATACACACACACACACACACACACACACACACACACAGCGTTTCTCCCAAAAATAAGACATACCCATAAAATAAGCCGTAACAGGATTTCTAAGCATTTGCTCAATATAAGCCATACCCCGAAAATAAGACTTAGTGATAGACGTGGCTATGCATACCGTCATGGAGCGGTAAAGAAGACGCAAGACATAGGGATAGGCATGGCTAAGTAGCGTACTGGTGCGGAGCGGTAAAGAAGTTGGGCAGCCCTTCTCATCTGCCCCATTGTGACAGCTGCCTTCTCAGAGGTGACCAGAGAGGTGCGAGCAGCCCAATCAACAAGGTCGGCTCCTCCTGTCAGGTACCAGCCTTCTGTGAAAGTGAAAGTAAAAGTCTCCTCAGTGAAGTGAGGAGCAGGACGCTCTGTATTGCGTGTCCTCAGGGGAAGAAGTAAAGCTGCTCCCCAGCAGTGACCAGCAACAGTCAGTGGGTCTCTCTCACCCCACACAAACACCAGGGAATAGGGGAAAAGCTTCAGCAAGCAGTCTGCTACTGGATCCCTGATAAATAAGCCAGCCCTTACACATCAGCTTTGCTGGCCTATCTCTGCTTTTCCTGAGTATCTGTACAATTAAACAAGATGAGTGCAAAAAGAAAGTTTTTCTGTTGAGTACAAGAAAGGAATTGTGGAGGACTCCCAGGGCAAGAATCTTATGGCTTTCTGCAAAGAGTAAAAGTTGGATATCCGAATGGTCCAAAAATGGCGGGCAGAATACGATAATCTCTCAGTCTACAGGTGGATAGAGGAAATGCTCAGAAGCGCAAGTGTGGTTCAGGTCAGCAACCTTTATTTCCTGAGCTGGAAGACATGATCAGTGAATGGGTTGCTGACAGGAGAGCAAAGGCTTTGGTTGTGCACAGGGCTGATATTCAAGCATTTGCCCTTGCAATGGCACCACAATTCGACATATCCCCAGAATTCAAAGCATCACAACACTGGCTGGTTGGCTTCCTTCAGCGATATGAACTGTCTCTCAGAAAATCAACAACACTGTTTAAGTTAGAAGATGCTGAAGTTATTAAGCGAGCACTTGCATTCAAGTCTTTTGTTGATGGCATCGACTTTTCTAAATACCAACTTTGCAACATGATTGCTATGGATGAAACTGCAGTGTTTATGGGTCAAGGAGCCCAAACGACAATTGAACAGAGGGGTGCCTCCTCAATCTACATTCCCTCCACTGGTCATGAAAGTTCACGTGTTACCTGTGTTTTGGCAATTCGTCTGGATGGAACGAAAGCCACACCTGTTATCACTAATGCCGCGTAAACACGACCGGACTTTCCGGCAGAAAAGGTCAGACGGAATCATTCTGTCGGATATTCCGATCGTGTGTGGGCGTCATCTGACTTTTTTCTTCAAAAAGTCTGATGGACCTAGAAATAGAACATATTCTAAATCTTTCTGATGGAATCAATTCCTATCGGGAAAACCGTCTGTATGCTAGTCCGACGGATGACGCAAAAGGCAGCTATTGGCTACTGGCTATTGAACTTCTCTTTCTAGACCCGTCGTACGTCATTGCGTTCTAAACGAATGGACTTTGGTGTAATTGTGTGTAGGCAAGTCCATTTCAGCGGAACTCCGACGGAAAGACTGTCTGAGTTTATTCTGGCGGAAAGTCTGGTCGTGTGTACGTGGCATAAGGGCAAGAAAGATGAGATTGAACGTATTTCCGGAATTTATGCTCTTGAAACTGAAAAAGCCTGGTGCACACAAGCAGTTATAAGGAAGTGGCTTGATTTAATGCTGCCACTTGTTTTGCGAGGTGGCCAAAGAGGTATGCTATTCTGGGATTCAGCCAGCACTCACTAAAGACATGAAGTGCTAAAGACATGAAGAACTTCCTTGCAGAGAGAAGAATAGATCAAATAATGATTCCTGCAGGAATGACTGCCTATCTGCAGACTCTTGATATTGCAATAAACAAGCCATTCAAAGACCATTTGCGTATGGAAATGAACAACTACATTGAAAATAGAATCACAAGAAATCAGCGTGGAAACTTTGTGAAACCTAGCCTGCAAGAGGTCGTGATTTGGGTGAAGAATTCATGGGATAAAAATCACTGACAGTGTTGTTAACAATGCACTCCGAGCAGATTACATGAGCAGGGGTTACATGGATAAGAGCTGCTCATTTAATGAGAGCTCTATTGCTCGACATGAAAGATTGGGGCCAATGGGGCCTAAAGGAAATGGAGTCACAAGAAATTCAGATAGAAACTAAAGGAAATTGTTTAGGCTGGGGTTCTGTTATATGATGTTAAAAACATTTCTAAATTTTAAAACATTTTCCATTTGTCACCATATAACAAAGAAAACATGAGTAAAGGATTTATTAAACCATATACCTTGGTATCATGGCACCAATGGTTCTGAAAGGGTCTATGGGCACCTGTGACTAAAAAGGTAAAGCTGGCCATACATGGAGTAAATTTCGAGCAGCTGGCACCCTACTGCCAGGCACCCTTTGATATTCAATTTGAAGAAGTGGGGTAGAAAATGATCATCCAAACAGCAGATGCAGCCACTGTTTTGATATTCTGACAGCTGACACCCGCTATACAGTAGCTGGCAGGGGAGTTTCTTCCTTCTACAATGTTTAGGGTGCATGGAGGAATCTATAGATTTCTCTTGTTACGCCCACAGGGCAGAACAAAAGAAATCTTGCAGTGGACAGTTTAACTAAAATTATAGATTACATGTTTGATTAACATGTCTAAACTGGCAAACAGGCCAGGCAAAAAACCCTTGGTCATTCCTAGTCTTATTTATGGTGTGTATGAGTGATAAGCGAGTACTGCAAGTCATGGAAGTAATTTTGGCAGTATGAGCTTTTAATTGAAAACACAATTGCGTAGATTTTCATAGTTTAGGAATCTAAGGCTCTAAGGGTCCATTCACATGGGCGGTCCGGTCGGCGGACTCCGATTTTGCTCAGAGGGAGATCGCTTTCACTTTACTTCCTGTTATGTCACTTAAACAGGAAGTGACAAGAAGCTTTCCAAACAGAAACAGCCAGCAATACAAAGTATTTTTATTAGTAGAGTTAGGACGAGGTTATTAATTTGGTCAGTTTTTTTTTTTTTATTTCTCTCGGTTTCCATTTCTTGACTTCCTATTTTGTCATTCGGAAAGAAAGTGTTATGAAATATCCCTAATACAGACACAAACAGCATCCACAAAAGTGGATGTGGGTAAATTACGGCCGCCTAGAGAAGAGAATCTTCCTTAGTGCCAGGGACATTGTTTGGATTTAAACAAATATTAGGCACCTTTGGGCACTCCAGTGAGAATAGTGATGTGGGGCATGCACTGCGCGGGGATGTATAGTTGGTGGGGCAAAACTGTTAATAGTGGGAGGGGCTTAAGGGTCATGGTTCCACAAAACACAGGCCTCCTTGTACCTTTAAAATATGATTTGATTGCTACACTTAAGCAAGAGTCTCAGAGAAACAAACCTCAGCACAATCATTTAACAAAAAAGGAAAAACTGCCGTTACATAGGCTTATGTGTACATTGAAAATGGACAGAAAGCTATTACTTTGAACGTCATTAAAATAGTTGGAACTACTTAGCTACCAGAGACTGTTGACAGTGAACACTTTAATGGGAAGTATGTAATGTGCAATATAGTTAATAGTTATTAAAAGTGGAGGAGGTTGTAAGGCAGTATGCAGGGGTCAGGGGTATGCCATGCACAGAGTGCAAGGGCTAGGAGTATATAACGCACAGAGTGGCGTGGTCAAAGGCGGGTTTAGGAATACATAACACAGAGTATAGGGGTCAGTGGTATGTAATGCAAAGCGTTCAGGAGTATGTAATGCATAGTAGGGGACAAGAATACAAAATGCAAGAGTCAGAGGAGTGCAAAATTCCCCCTGGAAGCAATTCCCTCAGTTTACTCCTTCAGCAAAATTCCCCACCCCCTTCAAAAAAAAAAAAAAAAAAAGCACTCCGTATAAATCTCTGCCCCCTCCTCCCCCCAAATCCCCCCTTCCAGAACTTATTATTCCCAGCACAAATCCACCCCCCTAAATCCCCCTCCCTGCACACATCCCATCCCCTCCCAACACAAATTCTCTTCCTTTCCCATCCTCCTAGTACAAATTCTCTTCCCCCTCCAACCCCTCCCCCCAGCACAAATTTCCCTAACCCCAACCGCCATAGCCACTCTCAGAACAAATTTTATTCCCCTCCTGATCCTCCTTTCCAGCACAAATTCTCCCCTTATTGTACTCTTCCCCTCCAAAAATTCCCACAACACAAATCCCCCTCCATCCCAGAACAAATCCTATTCCCCTCCCAGCAAAAATCCCCACCCCCTCTTCCTCCTTCCAGCACAAATTCTTTCCCCTCCCCCATTCTAACATAAATTCTCCCCAACCAAATCCCTTTCTCGAACAAATCCTCTCCCCCCCCGGTTCCCTTTCCCTAAACAGATCTTTTCCACCCCCCCCCCCCGATCACCCCCAGCAAGAAAATGTTGTTAGCTGCCCTCTCCTCAGGTCATTGTGTCGCCCCCCCCCCCCCGGCTCCTCCTGTTGTGCACGAGGCCTACAAGAGCTGAGGAGTTTCCCTCAGTTCTGACATTTATTGTTTTGACAGGCACACCAGGGGAAGAGATGCCAGCTGCTGCAGAGTGGGAAATCGGGGCATCAGCAACCTGGGGCACCCTGCAGATGATGCAGGGCATGTTCCCTGGGTGCCCAGCGCTTGTTCATTTCTGCAATGTAAATGAGTGGAGCCATAAACTAGAAATTGTTTCAGCATTGGGCTCCTAGATTCTCAGAATGCTGGGATTTAGTTGAAATCCTCCGTTCTCTCTGCTCTTCTCAAGACCTCCTCCTGTCAAGCTCTCTCATTTCCTCCTCCCATGCTCGTCTCCAGAATTTCTCCAGAGCCTCTCCCATCCTCTGGAACTCGCTTCCTCAACCTGTCCAGCTATCCCCTACTCTAGCCACCTTCAGGCGATCCCTGAAAACTCATCTCTTCAGGGAAGCCTATCACGTCTCCAACTAATCTTTTACCACTTCCATCAGCTCATTCCCCACAGTTACAACCTTTTTGTACCACCTCCCCCACCCTATTATATTGTAAGCTCTTCTGAGCAGGGCCCTCTTAATCCTCCTGTATTTTATTGTATTATAACTGTATTGTCTCCCTATTATATTGTAAAGCGCTGCGTAAACTGTTGGCGCTATATAAATCCTGTAATAAATAAAATAAATAAATAAATCCTGGGACATTCCTGCATAATATGGAAACGGTTGGGAGGTATGTTGTTTCATACAAGAAATATCTACCAGTGATGGTAGTTGGATTATTATAAATCTTGTATACCTAAATTGTTAGTATTTAAAGCGGAACTTCAGTAATTTTTTTCATCTTTCCATCTATTAAATCTTCTGCCCTTGTTGTTTTAACTTTGGATAGCAAAACATTTTTATTTTATTGCCAGTAAATACCTTATACAGCCCACTTCCTGTTTCTTGTCTGGTCATTAGCCTAGGCTTATGGCATCATGCACAGCACTCTCTCTCGTGAGAGTATGCCAGGAAGGGAGGGGGGATGAGTCATACGAGTGCCAATGAGAGCTGCAGAGATGAAGGTGTGCCTCAGTGTGTCTGTGTAAATCCAGGAAGTGAACAGGCAGCAGCTTCAGCTGCCCACAGTTAGAATAGATGCAGCCAGACTTAGTGGAGGGAGATTCCTGAAGCATATTTGGCAAGTACAGAATCACAGTAAATATAAAATAATATGCAAAGTGGTTGGAGGGAAGCTCCAGAATGGCAAATATGTTTTTATTATTAATTATCATTTATTTATTATTGTTTCTATTATCTCCCCTACTATCTAACGTGGAACATTTGCTCTCAGTCAACAGTAGATTAAAAGGATAGAGCAGTGGTGCACAACCGCGGGCCACAAGTGGCCAGCGGACCCCTCTGAGGTGGCCCATGACCTCCTGCTCTGGGATGATGGGTTGGCAAGCCCAGATTGTGGGTTGCCGACCCGCCATCCCAGAGCATCAGTGTTGTGAATGAAGCCAGAGGTACAGGAAGCAAGTGGCTGCGGAGCAGAGCTGCAAAAGCCGAAGCTTCCTGTATAGTGCCAATCTAGCCTGAGTGATACCAAATTCACTCTGCCTGCCACAGCAACAGCCAGCAATACCTGAATGAAAGACTGTTATTAAAAGGTAAGATTACTAAAATTACAGTGTATATATGAGCATATCTGTTCTTCAGGAGTTACTGGGCTGCTTTCAAACTAATCCGCAGGTGCAGCACAGTGCACCTGTGGGTTACCTGCACTGAACATTGAAATTCTTGTATGTTGACTCTAACTGCCATTTCCTGAGACAACAAATATGCTAAATGGAATTCGCTTAATATTTAATATCTACCTCATCCTCGTTCCCTACCCTCACCCTGCTTTGCTTGATTTAAACCATTGATTAACCACCTAGCGATTGGCTGGACACAAGAATATATTTGTTCTCTTATTATTCAATTATAATTAACCAATAATAATCCAGTGGTTTCAATTGATTACCCCGCCTCAGCCCCGGATGATTTTACCCCCTTTCCTTACCAGAGCACTTTTTGCGATTTGGCACTGCGTCGCTTTAACTGACAATTGCGTGGTCGTGCGACGTTGCACCCAAACAAAATTGACGTCCTTTTTTTCCCACAAATAGAGCTTTCTTTTGGTGGTATTTGATCACCTCTGCGGTTTTTATTTTTTGCGCCATAAACAAAAAGAGCAACAATTTTGAAAAAAAAAAAAAAAAAAAAGCACAATTTTTTACTTTTTGCTATAATAAATATCCAATTTAAAAAAAAAAATAAAAAAAAACTCAATTTTTTACTCAGTTTAGGCCGATATGTATTCTTCTTCATATTTTTGGTAAAAAAAAATTTCGCAATAAGCATTTATTGATTGGTTTGCGCAAAAGTTATAGCGTTTACAAAATAGGAGATAGATTTATTGCATTTTTATTTTTATTTATTTTCTACTAGTAATGGCGGCGATCTGCGATTTTTTTCGTGACTGCGACTTTGCGGCGGACACTTGACACATTTTTGGGACCATTCACATCTACACAGCGATCGTTGCTATAAAATTGCACTGATTACTCTGTAAATGTGATCGTCAGGGAAGGGGTTAACACTAGGGGGCGCTGCAGGGGTTAATATATGTTCCCTGCAAGTGATTCTAACTGTAGGGGACTCACAAGGGGAGGAGACCAATCGGTGTTCCTCTGTATTGGGAACACACCATCGGTCTCCTCTCCAGTGACAGGACGTGTTTACACACACAGCTCCACGGTCCCACTGTTTTCCCGGGCAATCGCAAGTGCCCGGCGGACATTGCGGCCGCCGGGCATGCGCACCGGGTCCCGAGCGACGCCGCGGGTGGCACACGCGCGCCCCCTAGACAGCCGGGAATAGGAGGACATCATATGACGTCCACCCAGGATGGGAGATCCATCTTGTGGACGTCATATGTCTATAGGCGGGTATTGAAGTGGTTAAAGCAAACTGTCCGGACCTGTGTGGTGTTCTGTGTAATTGTTTTATGTATGTCCTGTTTGTCTACTTTGTCTGTAGCAATCTAATTATATATGTCTGAGTATGTAGGCTCAGTTTTATGAACTGCACTTTTGTAAATAATATACACTTTGATATCTAATAAAATTGATTAGTTAAATGAATTCCATCAATCAACTCAATCAAGATCAATTTATTGTTGCTAGCAATAACCCCTTATTAGCCAGGTTCTATCGGGCTATCCCCCCCTATTTTTTCTTTTCATTTACCTGCACTGAGCCATAGACTACTGTTATTACCTGTGGGTTTGGTGCGCTTTCAGAAAGTACACCACACCTGCATGATATGATAGAAGTATATGGCAAAGTGCAACTAACCCGCAGGAAAGCCACAGGTGCACTGCTCTGTACCCGCGGTGTGGGTAAATGCAGTGCATCATTGCGACAGAAGCCTTAGGCCCCGTTTACACAAACAAATCGGACCAAACTGGACTCTCCATTCACCTCTATGGAGCAGCAGATGTAAACTGACTTGTGTCCGTTTACACCCACCTACCTCCAACCTGATCAGAGGGCCCATAGAGTAGAGTGGGCTGTGCCCGTGTCTGCTTTGCATATGCAGAGTGAACACAGATCTGTCATCTGCTCGCTCCGCTCATTCTGGTCTGCGACCGGTTACCAAGTCGCTTAAGTGGCCCTTGTCCTTCAAAAGGTTGGGCACCCCTGGGGTAGAGGGTGAAAAGGGTCACTGGGCTTTCATTAGCCAGAGGAATCCATCGAGAGAGTGGGAAGCTGGGTTATTTACATGGGCTTGTGTGCAGGCAGAAGTTTAAGAGTTCCAGGTATAGTGTTTAATTACTGGTGTAAAGCATACACTACTTAACATTCTGTACTCATACTTCAGATCCGCAGAAACACCCAACACCTGCTTTTAGAGCTGGTGTCACTTCCAGGACCCCCCAAACACATACTTTAAATTGGGTTTCTGCAGGTTCTGATGGATGGACAGGGAATGCCAAGGCATGATGGACCTTGCAGTTCCAAAGAAGCAATTGAGTCTAAGTGATGGAACATTGAAAGCTGTGCTTATTAATTATAAAATGCCCAGGCCCTTTTTATTTACTCAAAATAATTAGACTGACTGAGGCCTGCAAAGCAGAGATACCCACAAAAGAGTAGTTTGACATATCTGCTTTATATCCTTGTTAGTTTAAACATCAACATAACACATTCTGCAGCCCTAAACCTGTTTTAGGTCTAAGTTGGCTCAAACAGTTAATGATGTCATCTCATAGTTACATAGTTAGTTAGGTTGAAAAAAGACACAAGTCCATCCAGTTCAACCACAAATTAAACAAAAAATATAAATATATATACATACACATACACATATATATATATATATATATATATATATATATATATATATATATATATATATATATATAATCATACAATCCCATATACCCCATTCTATACCCACAGTTGATCCAGAGGAAGGCAAAAAAAAAACCCCAGCAGAGCATTCTCCAATTTGCTAAAGCAGGGGAAAAAAATTCCTTCCTGATCCCCCGAGAGGCAATCGGATTTTCCCTGGATCAACTTTACCTATAAATGTCAGTACCCAGTTATATTATGTACATTTAGGAAAGTATCCAGGCCTTTCTTAAAGCAATCTACTGAGCTGGCTAGAACCACCTCTGCAGGGAGTCTATTCCACATTTTCACAGCTCTTACTGTGAAGAAACCTTTCCTTATTTGGAGATGAAATCTCTTCTCCTCTAGACGTAAAGAGTGCCCCCTTGTCCTCTTTGTTGACCGTAAAGTGAATAACTCAACACCAAGTTCACTATATGGACCCCTTATATATTTATACATGTTGATCATATCCCCCCTTAATCTCCTCTTATCAAGGGTGAATAAATTCAGTTCCTCTAATCTTTCCTCATAGCTGAGCTCCTCCATGCCTCTTATCAGTTTGGTTGCCCTTCTCTGCACTTTCTCCAGTTCCCCAATATCCTTTTTGAGAACTGGTGCCCAAAACTGAACTGCATATTCCAGATGAGGTCTTACTAATGATTTGATTCCACAGGTTACCGTGTTCAGATGATTAACCACTAGGCCAGAGAACTCTTATGGGCAGAGGTCACATGTTTCCTCATACACAGAAGCACCATGTATTTTATTTGGGCTCCAAAAGAGAAGGGGGGTGTTTGGAATGTGAGTATAAGTGGGTCAGAGGGCAAGCGTTTAAGAGGCTCTGCCACTTGTCCCTGAATGCTCCAGCTGTAAATTTAAGGTTTACTCCACATTCAACATGGAGCATAATTTCTAATAAAAAGCTTGGCTCTGCTAAATTGACACAACTGATGGCTGTAGATAATTGCCAGAATTGTATTTTGTTTTGCATGGTAGATACTACACAGGATAAATCTGTGCAATTCCAAGCCACTTATACGGGTGAAAACAGTAAGTCAGTTTGTAGAAGAAAGGGCCTCCTTTTTCTTCCACAATGTATTTGTGGAAACCGATGCTGTATGCAAAAAGGCTATACAACACATTATTACACTTCCTAATATGTATGTAAAAACCCCTATACCTGTATAGGGTCTGAAGTACTTACATGTGGTAAAATTGTTGTACAGTATATTAACTTTTTAGGTTAAAGGAGGTTTTGTTGTGACAGCGGCAACCTGTGACCAAGTCTGCCTTTTAATCAACTTTTTCCTTTAGGTTTTCTAGGTTGGCTATTTTATTGAAAGCAAAATGTATTACTAACACCAATTGAGGATGGAAGGCAATTGATTGAATCACAAAAGTGTTATGAAACAAGGCTTAAGAATGTAAGGTATTCATGAATGTCTAGAGGCTGACACATCTGTCAGCTGGATAGTAATAGGTGACTGCAGTAGAGTTCTGAAATTCTTAAAAGGGGCTATATAAAGGACAGCTGCCCTCAGTAATTTCTCATCCTTTCATGTCACAAGGACTGGTATGAGCTAGAGAATGGTCCACCAATTTTATTTTATCAGTTTTTTGGATACATTTTCCAGAAAAACAAAAACACTTTCAGCTTTTTCCTGAAAAGGACCAAAAACACCCAGCATGTGAAAAGTATTAAGAGATGCAAGTGTAGCGCTGGCTCCTGACGAGCTATTGTTTTTCAAAATTTTAAGGTGCATATTACCATAAAGCCTAACTTAACTGTATCTGAGCTTTATTATTTTTTAATATTCAGAAGCAAACTCACCCACCTTTTTTTGTCTCACCTCTTTGAGCTACTACGTGCCCACACCAAAGGAACCCTTCTGCTGTGTGGAGACTCAAACCTGGCTTTGAACCAGTAATTAGATCGCTCTAAACCTGATCAGAGGGTCGCTGAGATGACCTCCGGGACTTACAGAGACCTTCTGGATAGCGCTGGCCTGGTAGACATTTGGAGGGAACTCCACCCTATTGACAGGGACTACACGCATTACTCCCACCCACATGCTAGCTTTTCCCAATTGAACATGTATCCTTAGACAACTTATTCCCCAGGTATTGTCTGCTACTATTTTAACTGTCCCTTGGTCTGGCCATGACAATTCTTGTTACTTGTAATTCACTCATACTTAAACCCCCCTCATCTTCATGGTGCCTGAATGATTCTTCACTGTCCCAGTCTTCCATAATAGAAGATTTGCCACTCCGTTTGTCAGAATATTTTCAACTTAATGTAGGCTCAGTCCAGTCTCCGGTCACCTTATGGGAAGCCTATAAGTCGGTGATTCGAGGCCACTTAATCCAACACGCAGTCGGAAGAATGAATGACAGGCACAGATTTTGCTATTGGAATCTGAGCTGAGTGCTGCCACTACCCCACTGAAATAAAACCCCAGTAAGCGAAACAGGGCTGAGGTGGACCAGCCCTGGAAAGATCTGTGCCTGACTGAGAGGGCAGAATGTCATTTGAGAGGAGCCAAACAACAATTCTACGCTGAAATCCTTTGACCCCAGCCAACCTGTCCTCTCTCTCAGAACCAGATTTCAAACACGTACATCTAATCCGGTTAACATTTTAGATGAATTTTGGCACCACCTATCGAAACTCTACCCCCCCCCCCCCCCCCCAAAAAAAAAAAAAAACGTACCTTCCCTGGACCTCATCTCTTTCCTCAATAAAACGTCCCTGCCATCTTTAAAGCCAGCCCACTGGGACGCCCTGGGGGCTGACATTACGCAAAGGGAAGTGTGACAGGTTTCTAAGGAGCTCAAACCAAACCACACAAACGTCCAGCAGGCCTGGATGGATTCATGATCCTTTTCTACAAAAAAAATTATTGGACATAGCAGTTCCATACCTTACTTTGCTCTTTATTAGTCTCAAGCATGGTGAAAATCTATCCAAGGCTATGCTACGGGCCTCTATTGTAATGCTTCCTAAGCCAGATAAAGACGCCTAAACCTGGGCCAACTTTCGCCCAATTTCACTCCATAACCACTTTAGCCCCGGACCAATTGGTAGCCAAAGGACCAGGCCCCTTTTTGCGATTCGGCCCAGTTTAGGCCGATACGTATTCTTCTACATATTTTTGGTAAAAAAAAAAAAAAAAAAAAAAAAAAAAAAAATCGCAATTAGCGATTGATTGGTTTGCGCAAAAGTTATAGCGTTTACAAAATAGGGTATAGTTTTATAGCATTTTTATTAATATTTTTTTTTTTTTTTACTAGTAATGGCAGCGATCAGCGATTTTTATTGTGACTGCGACATTATGGCGGACACATCGGACATTTTTGACACATTTTTGGGACCATTGTCATTTATACAGCAATCAATGCTATTTAAATGTGTTGATTCCTGTATAAATGACAGTTGTAGTGAAAGAGTTAACCACTAGGGGGAGGGGAGGGGTTATGGGCTGTGACGTGTGTGTTTTTTTTTTACATTAGGGGGCGGGGCTGACGTCTGACGTCATTGATCGGCTTTCCCGATGACCGGGAACAGCCAATCAATGACAGGCAGAGTAGGAAGCGCGGGGAGAGGTTTGTTTACACAGACCTCCCCCCGTTCTTCAGCTCCGTAACCCGATCGCGGGACACCATCGGCGATCGGGTCCGCTGGTCCCATGGCCGGGGTCACGGAGCTCCCGACCAGGTCGCGAGCGCGCCGCTGGCAGCACGCGACCCACGGGCAGGCATTTATAGGATCACGTACAGGTACGTGATTTTGCCTGCCCGTGCCATTTTGCCGCAGTATATCTGCGTTAGGCGGTCGGGAAGCGGTTAAAGTGGTGTTTCCACCAAAATTACATTATGTGAAATCAGATGTCGGACTTCCCCCATAACTCAAGGCCTTATCTGTTTATTATACTCTTCCATACTAAACAACTCTAAATCGCGTGCCCCCTCTTACTGCTCCAACTGGGAAAGGGACTTTGATGCCATGCAGACCCCTGAGACTTGGAAAAAAATATGGGAGGCATTATTCCGTTCCTCCCATAATGGTAACAACTTTTGAAAACTCCTGTAAAGTTCTGCCCCGGTGGTACTTTACCCTGGCCAGAATTGTGAAATTCCTCCCTACTTATGCTTCTACATGGCTTTAGGGGCTGCTCAGATCTAGGAGACATGAAACATATATAATGAACATGCCCTAAGGTCAGACGACTGTGGATAAGGGTCTACATCAATTCAGTGTTACATAAAAATTGACGAAAAGACCCCTAGCAGGCACTTCTACACAAACTGATAGAAGGCGCTATAAAGCGAGAGCGTATTCTTGTGTCCCATATTTTTTTGGCCACGAAACGGACAATTGCTAAAGTGCTGGGAGATGCCGATTCTCAATTTTAATGAAGTGAAAAATCGGCTGCACGGTACCCTGGTGAAAAATTGACAGCGATACTAACTGACACACATGGTAACTTCTTATGTATCTGGCAGCCTTGGCTAGATTACTTCCCAATGATGTAACCACCTACGCGCTTCCAGGAACTGCAATCTACACAATGCGTTGACATACCAATAGTGAGCCTCTGGAACAGAGATGACCCCTCTCCCCTTCCAAACCCCCTCCCCCATCCCTCTTTCTTCCTTCCCTTTAAACAACTTTATTGTTTTCGCTAACTCCAGGCCCCTCAGCTGAAGGGCCTTCTTCAAAAACAAAGTGCATCACATTTTAAAAGGAGGGCTCCGATAACTAATTATCTAGCGATTCACTGTTGTATCAATCGATAATTTTTCATGCCTTCATCATTGTTTAACGTTCAATATCTGAGGAGGAAAACTTCTCTCATTCTTGTTTACATTTCCGCATAGTTTTTTTGCTTTGCAACTGTCCATTTTGTAACCAACCTAGCTGTTCTAGTCATGGCCATTTTTAGTAAAGGCAGATGATTTATGTAACATTTCCTGGAATCCATCTACCGTTAGTTCAGGCATGCAGATGGGTCTGCTTATCTGAGAAAGTCCCTCCTCCCCAACTCCAGATGAAAGAAAAACATGCCCATGAAGACTCCTGGGGTGTAGGACATTGTTTTGACCTATACCAGAAACCAGGAAGCACCTGAAGAAATGTAAAATAAAAGTTTAAAGCAAGCACATTTAATATACCTTCCAATCTATTTACTAGGCTAGTAGCATAAGGATTAAAAATAGTTAAAACTGGTTCTAAAGGCATAAGGCTTTTTACCATAAAGTTATTCTAAAAGGCACAATTTTTTATTTTTAACAAACATGGTATATTTACCTGCTCTGTGCAATGATTTTTCAGTAGCACTGCTCTCTTGTATTCACAGAGGCAGCAGTGGGAGCCATTAGCTCCTGCTGCTGTCAATCAAATTCTGTGAGGAGGGATCAGAGGCAGGGCCAAGCCACGCTGTGTGCGTCTATTGGTGCACACAATTTTCTATGGGGGGGCACTCAGAGAAGAGGAAGTAAGGACAAAACCAACAGGGGAGCCCAGACGAGGAGAAAAGGGGCTGCTCTGTGCAATATCCTTGCACAGAGCAGGTAGGTATAACATGTTTGTTATTTTAATTTAGGAAAAAATAAAAATAAAAATCAGCCTTTATAACCGCTTTAATGTTGACTGGGAAAGTAAGCTCTGCTTTAAAAATTTTAATTTTCTTCATGTAGCAGGAGAAATTCATTGCAAAACCTGTACAATAAAACTGCTTCTCATTAGTGTCTTGCATTGCAGTGTTGAAAAGATATTTAAAAATATATGGTGGAGAGATCAAGCTCAATAATACATCATCTGTAAATATCCTAGAGGGTAAATAAATATCTTAGCCCAGCTTAGAAGAAATATGACAAGTTAAATAAGGCCAGTCTAAAAATAACCCACTCTCACTATCTCTCTGGAATTACAGTGAAGACCATATGAACTGTGAAATTTTGTACTAGGAGAATACATTATATAGGGGTTTAGATTCATAAAGTAAGACCATTCTACTATGTCAGAATTTGTAGGGACTGTTTTTATACTAATACTGCTCACCTAACGCTCAATGGTAAGATGACCTACTTTAAATGGTACGGAGACCTTGGGCTGACTCATCGCTGGTTCTAATTTAGTAGCAGCTATTTAAAACTTTCTCTATCACCAATCCAGCAATCCATCCTCTGCTTTTTCCCCAAGCCATGCTTGTATTGGCAGTGACAATGCAATAATTCAACTTCAACAAGAACTTCGGCTTCCCATTCAAAATATGTGCTGTAGAACTTAATTCAATTTTTGTATCCTCACAAAAAAGTCCCACAATTAACTGGTAATGAAGAACTATTTTTTTCCATTTAAAAAAAGGTAGAGTAAGGTTTAAAACCCCTCTCAGCTTTTTTTTTTTTGCCATCTGTGGACATTTCCCTTCATTTCCTGTCCCATAGGCAAAACAGGAAGCGAGAAGATATCCTTCCAAAGCGAAGGAATCCTTGGTTGTCACCAGAACTAAGACCTTAACTGGAAGATTTCCTCTCTATTCCTGTTCTGGTGACAACTCAAAATTTAGGATTTGTCCCCTTTAGGCGATCTCCCTAATGAGGACATAGACAACAATAAAAAAAAAAAGTGTTTTATTCTGGTAGGACCTCTTTATAAGCTTCATGATCTAAGAGGCAATTGCCTGAGCTGAACATTCCTTCCCTTTGTCAGCACCCAAACAGATGTTTTGTTTTTTTGACAGCTCAGTATACATGTGTTTATAATTTACAGTATGTGTGGAGTAAAGCCTAGGGCTTGCAGCTTCCCCCTTTCATTTGCAATGCCTTGAATGCTAGCTTCTCTGGATTCACAAGAAACCTGTCTTCCTGTGACAAGAGAAGCAGACTTACTTACTGGTAGACATAGGATTGCTAGAATTGAGCTGGAGAAGGAGTGGGTGCCACAGCCTCCGCTGCCAGCGCTGTTAATAGCTCTATTAGAAACCGAGAAGAAATCTAGGCATTTGAAAGGAAAGGGGGAAATGCGTACTCCAATCTGAAGTGCCATGTTTGATCAAGGTATCGACATCTGCCACTAGGGATGGGTACCCTGCACAGAGCCTTTCCACCATGCGAATATCTGGTGAGGAAAATAGATTGATCGATCTCCTGTACCCCCCATTTCTTACAGGGCTCTGTATGTTGCTCAGAGCTCCATGGTGAATACTATCCCTGTAGTCTGGAAATGAAACACCCTGTATCTTGTGACCTTGGTAGTTAGGATTAGGATCTTCATTTGGGTCCACCACCACAGGCTGCTTCTCATCCAGCCAGAAATGTGAATGCTCAGGCATAAACTCCTGTCCCACTGTGCTATCGACACTGTGCTATCGACACTGCCTGGAAAGGGACGCAAGTGCCAGTGGGACCACTGTACCATAGAAATACAGGAAATTACCTGCTTCTTCTGGGCTATGCTAGACACCTTAACAGGGTCACTTGCCTTGAACATCGGGTACTTTCACTTAGCACTGTGTACTTTTTAGAAGATAAAGTTTAATTAACTCTCTCATCCCTTTGTCTATGTACACCTTCATTGTCACAGCTTTATTTAGGAGGGACACGTGGAGCCTATGCCCTCACCATCTATCCAGTGTATCACTGCTACATCACTCCCAGTAATGGTATGGGGCCCCGCCATGTACCTAGCACAGGCTTCATGCACACGCTCACCTAACTCCTTCTCTTCTCTTACATACCTGTGCACAGGTTGGGGACCTCTTGCAATGGGAGATAAACTGCTCCTGGAAAGAGTGAAAGAGTGCTAACATCCTCCTGCAAGGGGCCATTCCACCTGTCACCAGGGGCAGATCCAGGGGGCAACTGCAATTCCCCCCCACCCCTGAGAAAATAGTGTGCGGGCAGTCATGCCAGTAAGCGGGCCGGCGGATGAACGGGCAGGAAGGACAGTGAGCAGGCAGGCAGACGAGGGAGCAGAGAGATTACATCATCTCTCACCGCCTGCCCTCACTCTGTGCCACAGCTACTGGCAAGTGACAATCCACATCTTGTGGCAGGCGACGTGGCAAGTGACAATCTGCATCTTGTAGCAGGTGACATGGCAAGTGACCATACGCATCATGTGGCAGGCAACGTGGCAAGTGACAATCCCCTTCTTGTGGCAGGTGACATAGCAAGTGACAATTTGCATCTGGTGGCAAGTGACAATCCATGTCTTGTAGCAGGCGATGTGGCAAGTGACAATACAGTTTGTGGCAGGCGACGTGACATGACATGTGATAAGCTGCATTTGGTGGCAGGTGACAATCCACATCTGGTGGCAAGCGATGTGGCAAGTGACAATCCACATTTTGTGGCAGGCGACGTGGCAAGTGACATGACAAGTGATAAGCTGCATCTGGTGGCAGGTAACGTGGCAAGTGACAATCTGCATCTGGTGCCAGGTGACATGGCAAGTGACAAGCTGTATCTGTTGGCAGGCGACGAGCTGCATCCAGTGGCAGGAAACGATGGCATGTGACACTCAGGGCTTCCACTGATTGTGCATTATGGCAAGTTTAACCATTTCATTATATTACAATGCAATAATAGAAATAATGCGCGTCAATCATCCCTTATCAACCATGGTGCTGTGATGATTGAAGGCGCCAAGCCAACCATTGCCCTGACAAATTGCCCAGGAAATACCTTATGTTCCGGCAGTGTTCCCCAGACTATACTCTAGATCCGCCCATGCCTGTCATATGTACACGCTTAACGACAGGCTGCATGTGTAACCTTCATTTCCCTTAGTAACCGTACTTGTACTTCACACTGTATTAACTCCTTGTACTGAGGTCTTCATACCCCAATGTGTATGGTGACCCAGAGTGTAGACCAGTGGTTCTCAACCGGGGTTCCGCGGTTATCTGACAGTCAGGCAGCTGACAGGAGGATCACACAGGCAGATATAGGCAGGGAAGCGGCTGGCATCCTATTGGCTGTAGCGCGCTGTTCCCTGCAGGCCCCTCCTCCCTACTTGTCCTTCCCGAGTACACGACATCATCTGGGGTGGGCAGGATAGGAGGAGGAAGGGCCGAGGGGGAACAGCGTGCCACTGGAGGAGATATGAAAGTTATGAGAGATGAGTTCTGAAGCCAGAAGAAGAAAGCCGGTACTGTGCCCAGCTGTGTCCCCCCCCCCCTCCCCACAATGTGCCCAACAGTCGGCCCTGCCCCCATGTAATGGGCCCCGTCGTGGGCCCTGCCCCCATGTAATGTCCCCTGTCATGTGCCCTGCCCCCTGTCATGTGCTCTGAATGGATCAGCTCTGCAGGAAAACAAAGCACGAGTTTCACATTAAATAGGTACGTTTTATTATTATTTTATTTAATGCTATGTCTACAAATATTTTTTTATTATCAACAGCTCGCAGATCATACCAATGTTCTGTGAGCTGTAGATGTTTGAGACCTCTAGAAACCCCTGAAATAATGTTCACATTTTGCCAGGGGTTCCTCCAAGGTAAAAGGGTTGGGAAACACTGGTGTAGACTATGTGTGCCGGTTATTTGCATTGCACTCCTTTGAATAACTTCAGACCAGGCAGAAGACAAAGTTTAAAGGCTTTACTTAGAAAAAGGTGCAAAACATGAGAGAGTTCAAATGCACAAGAAACTGTTTCTTCTTCACGGCTATGTGCTGCCCTGGCGTACCTGAAGAGGAAGTGTCCAAATATTGACAGTTCCATTAGTTGGTATTATCTAGTAGCTGGGGTCTTCAGGGGCAAACCCCCAGGTTCCGATGACCTCCTACAGTACGGCAGTTTTTTGCAGATCCAGGTACATGGTTTCTTAGCAACAATTCCAAATAAAAAAAAAAAAAAAAAAAAAAAAAAAAAAAAAGGCACAGTCCTCTTCTTTCTTCCTCCTTTCGGCTCCAGACCCCTTTTTTATATCACAGGAGCAATGAGTTCCCGCCAAGCAAAAGAACCAAAAAAAACTTTAACCCTTACCCTCCCATTCAATTCCATGCTTGGGCAGCACTTAAAGCAGTTGTAAACCGCTGGAAGTTTTTTTCTTCTTACCCTGCAAGGTAATGTCAAAATGCACATTATGGTAAACTTACCTTAAAACTAACCTCTTCCAGTGCCAAGATGTCAGGCACTCCCATCTTCACCCGTCTTGCTTCCGGGGTCATGGACTCCGGCTCTGTAAATGGCCGGCGCTGCGATGTCGTCACTTTTGCGCGAATGCGTGCAGGAGCCGCCGGTTACAGCACAGGGCTCTGAAGGAACAGCAAAAGTGGCCGCTCATTCGGAGCCTATGCGTCAATGAGGTCACTGGCTGTATGTACAGTAAATATCTCCTAAACAGTGCACATTTAGGAGATATTTACACGACCTATAGGTAAGCCTCATTATAGGCTTACCTATAGGTAAAAGCTAGTGATGGAAGTTTACTGGCATATTTTCTTTTTTTTTTGTCCCAAATTTTTAGTGAGTGTTTTGTGAGTGTGGATGTGTTTGGGCCTAATTGTCGATAGTGTGCCGGTATCCATATAATTTCTCCTATTCTTGTTGTGCTCACTTTTTTTTCTAACTCCACCCAACTTTTCTCCTCATGGTTGTGGTTCCAGTCCATTATTCTGGCGATTGCGGCGGCCTCATAATATATTTTTTAAAGTCCGGGGCAGCTAGCCCCCCTCTTCCTTTTTCTCTAACTAGTATGTCGTATGCTATACGTGCCCGTTTACGTGCCCAGATAAATTTTATTATCATTGACTTTATTTTCCTTAAGTATGGCTGTGGGAGGGAGATTGGGATCATTTGGCAGGTGTAAATAAATACGGGGAGAATAAACATTTTGACTGCGTTTATCTTTCCAATCCACGAGAGGGCTTTGTATTGCATTCCTCTGAGCTGCGCTTTGATTTTATTCAGCATCGGGATATAATTATGGTTATAGAGGTTCTCTACTTGGGGCGTTAATTTTATTCCCAAATAGCTAAGCTCCTGTTTACACCATTTAAATTGAAATTTAGATTGAATAGCACTCTGTTCTTTTATGGATACTGTTAAGTTTAATATCTCGGATTTAGACATATTAACTTTAAAGTTTGATAGGTTACCATAATGTTTTATTTCTTTCATGACCATTGGAATTGATAATCTAGGGTTGGAAATATAGAGCAACAAGTCATCTGCAAATGCCGATACTTTATACTCCCTATCGCCAACTCGGATTCCCTGGATATCCGGGTTTCTGCGTATCGCCGTGAGTAAGGGTTCCAAGGTAATTATAAATAAGAGAGGGGAGAGTGGGCAACCCTGTCTTGTCCCATTAAACAAGTCGAGGGGAGAAGACAGGGTGCCGTTAACTCTTATTCTCGCTGTCGGATGTTGGTATAATGCCTCAACCCACTTAATCATCCTATCACTCAGCCCCATATAACTCAGTACTTCGAGTAAAAATACCCAGTTAACCCGATCGAAGGCCTTTTCGGCGTCGATTGACATAAGGACTGAGGGTGCGTCTCTCCTGCCAGCTTCTTGGATTAACATTATTGATTTCAGCGAGTTGTCTCTTCCTTCCCTCCCCTGCACAAACCCTGCTTGGTCCTTGTGTATCCACTCTGGCAGATATGACTTCAATCTCCCCGCAATTATTTTTGCAAATATCTTTATAATCGGAGTTTAATAGGGAGATGGGCCTATAGCTTTCAACTGCCATAGGGTCTTTCCCTTCTTTCAAGATCAGAGTAATATGTGCCAACAATGTCTCATCTCTAAATTTCTCACTCTTCCCTATTGCATTAAAATATTTGCATAATCTAGGTACTAGTTGCTTGGCGAACTTTTTATAGTATACAATAGGTAGTCCATCAGGGCCAGGGCTACCTCCTGGGGTTGTACTTGCAATAGCTCTTTCCACCTCTTCTATCGATATTGGTGCTCCCAGTGCCTCCATTTCCTCTATTTCCCCCTTTGGGAAGTCCATGTCCCGTAGGTATTCCCTTATTTCTTGCCGTCGTTTTCCTTCATTCTCTTTCTGTTCAATATTATATAAAGTACTGTAGTACTTATGGAATGTACTCGCTATATCCGGGGATGCTATTAGAGTCTCACCATTTACACCCCTGATCTTCTCTATAAACGTCCTGTTCTTTTTTACCTTCACCCTGTTGGCCAGCCATTTCCCTGCTCTATTCCCCCACTGGTATCTTTCCCTCTTTAAGATGTGTAGTGCAGCTATCCTCTCTTGCTCTAGGTATTCTTCTAGCTCTCTTTTTTTGGCTATCAAACCTTGTTTTTCAGGTATTCCTTTGGGTCTAGTTTTCTGTTCTAGTTCGTGTATCTCCTTATATAGCTCCCTTTTCCTTTTTTTTTTTCCCTGCTCCGATTCCTATTAGAGTACCCCTTATCACTGCTTTATGGGTTTCCCAAATTATTGAGGCCGCCACCTCTGGTGACTCGTTTAGGGTGAAAAAAGTTTCCAGTTCCTGGCCTATCTTAATGACCGACTCTTGGTCCTGCAATAGTGCGACATTGAGTTTCCAGCCTGCCCCAGGTCCACAATCCCCCGTTATCTCCAGTTGGACCTTCACTGGCGCATGGTCTGATAATGTCATTGTTTTTATTTCTGCAGTCTTGAGTATCGAGACTAGCTGATGTTCTATAAAAATATAGTCAATCCTGGAGAAGGAGTTATGGACCTGGGAAAAGCAAGTATAGTCTCTGTCTTTTAAATGCAGGATTCTCCATGTATCCTGTAACTGCCATTCTGCCAGTATTTTAGAGAATTTTTTCCTCCTTTGTTCTGCAACTCGGGGTCTACCGAGAGACGTATCCAATTTTGGGTCGATGCTCCAGTTGAGGTCCCCTGCTAAGATGAGTTTACCCTCTTTAAACCCCTCTAATTTACCCAATACACTCTTAAGAAACTTATCGGGGTTTTTGTTTGGTGCATAGACATTCACAATTGTACATTTCATGTTATATAACATACCTTTTATAAACAGATACCTTCCCTCTAGATCCACCAGACGCTCCTCTAGCTTAAATTTTGTTAGCCTGTTTAGGCCGATTGCTATACCTCTCGAGTAAGGGGATGGGGAATCTGCATAATACCATATTGGGTAGTGGAATGAATTTAGCCTAATTCCGGAGCTGTGTGTTATATGCGTCTCCTGCAAGCATACAATACCTCTTACATTGTATGTAATTAAGTTTATCTTCTCCATAGTGCATTTTTAATGGGGCACTCTTTTAGGAGCGTCTTTGTGGAGCCAGGGTCGGTTTTCGTACTGGTGTTGGGAGGGAGCGAGCGAGACCCCATATAAGAGAAAAACAAAGAAACAAAAAAAAGGGACCCCAATCAACCTCCCATTCCCCCTCATCCCCTTCCTCCCCTCCCCTCCCCCCCCCCCCTTCTGGAACGATACACCCTGACGGGTTGGACAGAACCCCCCATAATCGTTTGATGTATGGATCAGGCTGACTCTTCCATAGTGTCGCCTACATTCCATCTTCTCCCTGGGGCTCATTCCGTGGCTATGTAGGCCCTCCCCGTCACCCCCCCGCCCTCCATATTTCGTCTTTAGATTACCGTTTTCTTTACTTAGGTCCCACTGACCTCTGAAGGATCCTCAACTTCCTCCCTCCCCCCCGGCTCTCCCCCCTCCCGTCACCCCTCCCAGGCCGTTCGTGTTGGGGGGGCCAGATACCCTCTTCTACTCCCCACTCCAACATGGTTGGGGGTGGGTCAATCCCTAGGCGTTCACAGAACCCTCCCACTTCCTCCGGGAAGCACAGGACCGCAGATCGTCCATCCCTTTTCCCCACTAAACATGCTGGGAACCCCCACTGATAGGGGATCTCTGCTGTCCTTAACGATGAGGTCAGGGGTTTAAGTCGCCACCTTCTTCTCAGCGTCTCAGGGGCAAGGTCTGCATAGATCTGGAGCTCTGCTCCCCCGAAGGGTACCCCTTTGAGTGTTCTAATTTTGCTCATAATCAGGGTCTTCTCTTCCGGATAGTGGAATCTTATTATTACGTCCCTCGGGGCATCTGGTCTTCCTCTCGGGGCTCGAACCAACCTATGTATTCTGTCTATTTTCAAAGTGTCTGTAGCTTCTCTATCTAAGAAGGGATTAAATAGTTGCTGTGCAATACTTCTCAGTTCCGTGTTGCCATATAACTCAGGGAGACCTTTTATACGGAGATTCTTCCTTCTGCTTCGATTCTCTTGGTCTTCTAATTTATATAGCAACAGCCTATTAGATCTCTGGAGGGTGTTCATCTGTTCTGCTATTTCTGCTAGCTTTTGGTCATAGATCTCTAACCTATCTTCCACCTCTTCTACTCTCCCCAGGACTAATCCTATATCTCCCCTTAGGGCTGCAATTTCCCCTTTCAGAGAGGTTTCTAAATTTGAAAACATCTCTGAGAGCATCTCTCTGATTTGTGGCATCCCCTCTTGGGATGTGGACCGCTTGGTTCTTCCTATCTCCGTGTCTCCTCCCTCCGCTCCCCTCTCCACCTCTCTAGTCTGTAATTCCTCGTGTCCTAGAGTGGGATTTAGTGGGGTTTTGTCCTCTGCCTTCGGTCCCAATGTTTTTGCCCCATTTACCTTCCCTCCTTTGCTTTCATCCGGGCCTCTCTGCTTATTTAAACCTGATCTTAGGGGTGCTCCTCCTTGACTCAATCTAGGGCCCCCCCTGTCCCTCCTCCATCGTGCTTGTATTAGTGGCCATATATCTCTGGATACCTCCCGGGCTTTGGGTTGGTGGTATGGGCTTGCCAGTCTTGCTTGTTTTACCCCTCATACTCATTGCCGCCCTTATTTTCTGTTTAGGGTGGTTACGAGGTCCTGTACTTCCTCTTGTATTCCCCTTACTGTCACCTCTTTCTTTGCTAATCTGGTTTTACCTGGGGGGGTACGGGATATATTTTGTATGGGTTCCTTCGGTCAAGATACAATCAAATGTAATAACTTTACATCACCTTTACCCACGTCTTACCCCCACTTTTACCCCACATAGAATACATTTATGCTATACACAAGAATACAAAAGACTCCAAGCGGGAAGAATAACCAAAAAGGGAAAGCGACAAAAAGAAAAAAAAAAAAACTTTTTTGTCAGATGGCTTAATATGTCTCTTGAGCTTGTCTCTTGGACTTTCTTTCCACAGGGGAAAAAAGGGGGGGCGTAAGTAGAGTGTGGAGACAGGAGCAAATGTCCAAAAGAACCTGTGCGGACTGGAGGGGCTTGGAAAAAAAAAAAAAAAAAAAAAGGACTGGAGGGGCTTAAGGAAAAAACAAAGAAAGGAAAAAGAAGGGGGTACAGGAGGGTCTGGGCGAGGTGGGAGGCACGACACCCTGCTTTAATGGGGGCCTCCAGACAGCCCGTGTTCACTGTACCCACTCTCCTGGCTCTGGATTGGGGGTTTCTTGGGAGTCCACTCTAGGGGTCTGTGATTGCACCCCAGGGTGACCCTCTCTAATGTCTCTCAACGAAGTTTTACTTTCGGAGTTCCCGATCTTGGTGTACCCTGGCACTTTAGATGATGGAGGGGTGTGCAAGGCTACGGTAATACCGGGGTTATCCTGGGGGTCTCAGGGGGCTGTTACTTTCAATTTCCGGCAATCCATCCCTCGGCACCCCGCTTCTCTTGATCTGTCTCCTCCTAGGGCCCCTTATCTGGTCCCTCTTGTTTGTAGGGCCACTCTTGCGACGGGGGGGTCCCAGTCCGTTAAGGATAAGATACAGTTGTCTATGGAAAGTTCCCCTCCTGGGTCGCTAGGCTCTTCCTGACCCCGGTAGAGGAATTAATGTAAAAGTTGGCTAGTGCCCGTCCTTGAATTATGTTGTCCCACTACGTTTTTTTTTTTTTTTTTTTTTTTTTTTTTTTTAGAAGTAGGGGTACCTTTGTTCTGCCTTGTTATGTCGCTCCCCCTGAGTCGTTCCCATCCACGGGAGTTTATAATAAATTGGCTAGCTGGCGGTAGGGGGGGGGGGGGGCAGGGGGGCCCGTACAGCGTCCCTGCCGATCTTGCCAGAATAGGGGCTATTAACTTTACTGGGTCTGGGACTGCTGGGCTTGACATGTGTCGTGTGTCCGTATGCTCACCGCTCCCCTATCCAGGGGGGGTGTTCAGCGCGGATATTCATCTGCTGTCCTGAAAGTCCATATGCCTATTCCTAACTCCTGGGGGGCTTCTTCTCTGATGAGGCATATAGCAGGGGGACAAAATTATAACTGGCCCAAGAGCCACTCACCGCTCCTGGCGTCGGGTGGAGGGGTCGGCGTTCAGTCCATCCACTGCAGGTTCGTACCAAAGCTCTCTGGTGCTTCCTGTGCTTCGTGGTGAGGTTCTGCGTCCTTGTAGAAATCAGGTCCGGTTAGATACACCTGCAGCTGGGGCTACGCCGGCGGGTACCTGGATGTCATGGCCGCTGCCGCAATGTTCTGACCCCCTCCAGGATGCCGGAGGAGGGCCAGAGACGAACGGGTGGGGGAGGCCCCTCAGTGCAGTCAGTGGGCTAGTGGCGGGCAGGTCAGGTCAGGTCAGCTCCGCTCCTCCACGGTCATCTCCCCTCCGCGCACGGGTTGTGATGCATGGGGTGGCGGGGGAGCCGAGTCTTCAGCGTGGCAGTGCGAGCGGCAGAGCGGGAGCAGGTGCGGGCTTCTGACGGGCCGCGTACACGCTATCACGTCATGACGCCCTCCCTCAGCCCAGCGTCGGAAAACCTTACTGGCATATTTTCAACCCGCTTACACACGCGATATTAAAAGTCCACAAGTTAGTGTCTCCCAACGGCCATTAGTTTTCACTAATAATTCACAATACTCCATCAATCATCCAATAACCACACCACGTGCAAATATGTGTACCACTCCCCACAGGTGACAGACTCGCCAAAATTTGCCTCTCATACTATAAAAAAAAAAAAAAAAAATGCTTTTTGAAGCACTCCTTTTGTTGTTTCCTAGATGTACCAATACTTCATCTTTAGTAGTTCTCCAATAGCATTACAGGCATACCCCATTTTTAAGTACACAATGGGATTTATTTACTAAAGCTGGAAAGTGCAAAATCAGACTCACTTCTGCATAGAAACCAACGAGCTTCCAACCCCAGCTTGTTCAATTAAGCTTTAGTAATACAACCTGGAAGCTCATTGGTTTCTATGCAGAATTGAGCCCGATTTTGCACTTTTCAGCTTTAGTAAATAAACCCCATTGTGTACTTAAAAGTGGGGTATGCCTGTATACTGTAAAACAATGCAGTTCTGGATGTTCAGCTGATTTTGTAGCTCACACCCTGAAGCTGGTGCCTGTCCAGTGTACAGATGACACTCTTGAATGAGGAGGGGAGGTCTGGGGCACTGCGCCTGCGTTGCTGATGACAGTTTGTACATTGCCCCAGATGTCCCTCTCCTCCTCTTTCAAGGGTTTCATCTGCACACTGGGCAGTGGGGTGGGGCAGCTTTCACAGGCACAAGCTTCAGAGCATGAGCCGCAAGTTCTCATGAGCATTTAGAACACACACACACACACACCGACACACACACACACACACACACACACAGGAAAGATTAGGCATGCAGCTAGAGAACATCGTTTTATAGAATAAAACTGTCTAAATTCATGGATTGCCACTCTCCATGTTAACGTAAAGTAAGTAAATACAAAAATTATGAATAATGCAACAGGAAGAGCTGTCCAATTTTATTGCTCTTTTTAACCTTTGGTACCAATAAATACTTTATACCAATATTATGTTTATGTTTGTGCATTCCTTAAGCTTAAAAAGTCAAAATTTCAAGGGGAGTTTCTCCTCCATATTGTATTAGGGATGTGGCCTCTATTAAGCGATCTCCAAACCACTTTCTTTCTAAATAACTATCTAAACTCAAAACAAAAACGTCATATTGCAGCTTACCGATCCTTAAATGTGGCAGTTACATTTGTTTTCATTTTTAGTTTTTTCCCTTTGTTATCAACAAATAATCCTCCAAATAGCTCACTTCCTATTCCTGGGTGGCTCTGTTCACTTGACTGGATCTATAGAGGGTGTCATGGTCGTCACCAGGCAAGACTATGTATGCCTACCTTTGTTAACCTCCATTACATTGAAGATGGGGAGATTAGTAGTTTAACCTTTTTACTGCTCTCTGTATCCATATATGTAGCAGCAAAGAGGTGGGCTTTATGTCACGCTGTCTCATGACACATATGTATACGCCCATGGTTCTCATTTTGAGAGTTCGCACCCACCCTTGCAAGTTCCAGCTCTTCCTGTTGGATTTTTCATAACGTAAAGTAAATACAAAAACCAAACATGGAAAGTGGCAATCCAAGAATTTAGATAGTGATGACTCAGTTACTTCAAGAGATACAAGACATTTTCAGGTTGGACTGTTTAACAAATTCAATACCGCCCATTGTCATATGACGTCCGCAGATGGGATCTCCCATCCTGGGCTGGCGTCATATGACGTCCTGGGCTTCCCGTCCGTCTGGGGGGGTGTGCGCGCGCCCCCCACGTCACTTGGGACCAGATGCACATGCCCAGAGGCCGCAATGTCTGCCGGGCGCCCCCGATTGTCCGTTAACCGACCAGGACCGTGGATCTGTGTGTAAACACACAGATCCACGTCCTGTCGGAGAAGAGGAGACCGATCATGTGATCCTAGTACAGAGGAACATTGATCGGTCTCCTACCCCTACAGTTAGAATCACTGCTAGGACACACAGTTAACCCTTTAATCACCCCTTCCCTGCCAGTGACATTTATACAGTAATTAATGCATTTTTATAGCATGGATCACTGTATAAATACCAATGGTCCCAAAATAGTGTCAAAAGTGTCCGATGTGTTCGCCGCAAAATCACATTCATGATAAAAAAGAAAAAAAAAAAAACAAACAATAAAAATGCCATAAAACTATCCCCCATTTTGTAAACGCTATAACTTTTGCGCAAACCAATAAATATACGCCTATTGCAATTTTTTTTTACCAAAAATATGTAGAAGAATACATAATCGGCCTAAACTGAGGAAACTTTTTTTTTTTAATTTGTGATATTATAGCAAAAAGTAAAAAAATTGTTTTTTTTTTTTTTTTTTCAAACTTATCGCTCTTCTGTTTATAGCGCAAAAAAAAAAAAAAAAAAAAAAATGCAGAGGTCATCAAATACCGCCAAAAGAAAGCTCTATTTGTGAGAAAAAAAAATTATGAACATTTAATTTGGGTACAGTGTCGCATGACCGCGCAATTGTCATTCAAAGTGTGACAGCGCTGAAAACTGAAAATTGGCTTGGGCAGGAAGGGGGTGAATATGCCCTGTATTGAAGTGGTTAAAAGTATGTTCTCATCTCAGCATGTACCAAAAGTATTGGTGCCAAAACCACACAGTCCCTTCCGAAGGTGTGAATCTGTTCAAGTTTCAATGCCAAAGGGAAGTGGTCTGAGCATGAGAGCACTTTTTTTTAACTCCTCATTACCATCTCAATCACACAGTTTACTACTTACTTTTAATTGACCTCTTTCTGATAGGTGCAACATTTTAAAATCACTGTTGAAAACAAGGACTATGCCAAAGGTTACTTTCATGTTAAAGGCGATTTAAGAATTCATATATAGCAAAATCCATTGTCATTACACCAGTAATTATATCCAGTAAGGAATTCCATGTTACTGGCACATGTAAACAATCATTTCCCAGATTTACTTAGGAGAGGAAATAGTCACAATTATGTCTGTTCTACAGGAGGAAAAGCTGATGAGCCATGACGAGTATTTTCCACTCTTCCCTGTTTATTGTATACACAGTGATGCTTTGCTGCCATGGACCACTCCACTCTCTAGGCCACACTCCACACCCTGCACTTTAGGCATGTTTAAAAGCATGCCTAACATATGTACAGATCTGTATTGTTGTTTGTCATGGTACAGTTTTCAGTTATGCATTTTGTATGGTGCCATTTATAAAGAAAATCTTGTGAGCTGCAGTTCATTAACCAATTCAATACCGCGGCAATTCGGACACTTCTCACAGGTATGTAAATATCACAAACATTATATATTTTTAACAGAGGCCCTAGAGAATAGAATGATGGGTGTTGCAATTTTTATGGCACACTGTATTTGCGCAGAGGTTTTTTTAAACGCAATTATTTGGAAAAAAATACACTTTAATTAATTTTATTGCACACAAACAATAGAATACCTAATGGTTTGGTAAAATATAAATGATGATGTTATGCCAAGTAACTAGATACCTTACATAGGGTTGCCACCTCACCCCTTTAAAACTGAACACATTACTTACACAGGTCCTGTGGCCGATTAAGGTGGTAATTAAACTCACTTGGTGCCTCATCTGCATTAAATTATCCTCAGAACCTGTGTAATTCATATGTGTTCGGATGCACGCGAAACAATACTAAACTATGGTATCTAAAAATCTCCATTGGCCATGCTTTAAACACCTTTACAGCTTTCACAGGAGGTCTGGAGCTAAAATTATTGCTCTTACTCCGACGTTCATGACAATACCTCACAAGTGTGGTGCGATCACTGTTTACATATGCACGTGGGCCTTACATATGCATTTGCGCGTAAACATAGGGGAGGAGGGAGGCTTTAACAGCTTGCTGCCCAGCCGCCGTCATTTTAATGCGGCAGGTCGGCACGATCCCGCGAACTGTATTAAACTATACTTCTGCTAGCTGGGGATTTGGAAAGGAGGCGCATTGCACGCTGCAATGCGGGGGTGCCGATGCTCATTGCCGACAGTCGCCAGCCACGAGCCATGAGCGTTCGCAAGCACGAGAGGCAGAACAGGGAAGTGTGTGTGTATAAACACACAAATCCCTGTTCCGAGGAGTGACAGATCGTGTGTTCCCATTAGCTAGGAACCACGATCCATCACTTCCTCTAGTCAGTCCCCTCCCCCTTCAGTTAGAAACACTTAGCAGGGAACACAGTTAACTCCATAATGTTGCAGTCCCGATAAAAAAATAAAATAAAAATGGGGATATTTATAATAGCAAAAAATTACAAAATATTGTGATTTTTCAAAATTGTCGCTCTTTTTTTTGCTTATAGCGCAAAAAATAAGAAAAACGCAGAGGCGATAAAATACCACCAAAAGAAAGCTCTATTTGTGGGGAAAAAAGACAGACTTTCAGGACAACCCTGGAGAGAGCGCAGCTCCGCCCACTTTTAGGAAACACATGCTTGACCTTTAAAACCCCTCCTCTTCCACCATGGCTTCAGTTATTGGGGACCTCCGGCATACTGGAAAACAAAGCACAGAGAACCACACAAAAAACCATGACAGATACTTGTATCCTTTTTATGTATTCAGAAACACAAGGGAGGGAACTAGGGGTTGTCCTGAAAGGCTCTTAGAAATACCGTCACCGGTAAGTCTAACCAAGTCTTTCTCAAATCGCCTTTCATGGACAAACCCTGGAAAGGATAACCGAGAAGCTTACCTAGGGTGGGACTACTGCCTGCAGTACCTTCCTGCCAAAGTCCTGATCTGCAGCTGACAGCAAGTCCAGCCTGTAGTGCCGAAGGAAGGTCGAGTAGCTTGACCACGTGGCCGCCTTACAGATCTGATCAGGCGTAGCACCGGCCCTTTCAGCCCAAGATACTGCTGTTGCCCTTGTGGAGTGGGCAGCAATCCCCGCTGGGGGCACTTCCCCTTTGGCCTTGTAGGCCTCTGCAATTGCCCCCCTAAGCCACCTACCCAAGGTGCTCTTTGAAGCCTTTGCGGGGTCCTGAGAAGACCACAAAGAGGACATTAGACTTCCTGAACTCCCTAGTGACCGAAAGGAACTGCAGAAGACATCTCCTTACATCTAGCGTGTGGAACGCCTCCTCACCTGCGTTGGCAGGAGCTGTAGAGAAGGTAGGCAAAACAATTTGTTGGGAGCGATGAAACTTCGAGGAGACCTTGGGCAGGAAAGCTGGGTCTGTTTGAAGAACCACTCCGTCTGGGAAAATTCTAAGGAAAGGTTCCGTCACTGCTAGAGCTTGCAGCTCACTAATATACCTCGCTGACGTAATAGCCACCAAAAAAATAGTTTTCAAGACTAAATCTTTTAAACAAGACCCCTGCAGGGGTTCAAAGGGAGCCTCCATAAGCCCCTGAAGGACAATGGATAAATCCCAACTAGGGAAAAAAGGTAGGAGCCACTGGCCTATTTTCGAGCCAGAGCTCTAAAAAATCTGGAAATTAAAGTCTCCCTGGACAGGGTTTTTTCAAAATAAACAGATAGAGCTGCTACCTGCGTTTTCAGGGTACTAGCTGCCAATCCTTTTTCCATCCCCTCTTGGAGAAATTCCAGAACGGACACTACACTTTTGACCTGGAATCCCTTAGAGGTACAGTACGAATTACATTTTTTCCAAACTTTAAAAGTATATTGCCCTAGTCACCTCCTTCCTACTGGACAGAAGAGTCCTGACTACTCTATCGGACAGGCCTCTAGCTTTTAGGAGGTCTTTTTCAGAAGCCAGGCAGTTAACTGAAGTCTGCCTACTTCTGGGTGAACCACCGTTCCCTGCAACAGCAGGTCCTCCCTGACTGGCAGTCTCCACGGAGGCTCCACTGCTAAGCCTAGGAGAGCTGAAAACCAGGGCCTTTTGGGCCAGTAAGGTGTGATTAGGATCATACCGGTCCCCTCTTCCCTGAACTTCCTCAGTACTAACGGAATTAAAGCGATGGGGGGGAAAGGCATAGCACAGGTGGTAGTGCCATGGGTGAGCTAGGGCATCTAGTCCCACGGCTCCGTCCTCCCTGTGCAGGGAAAAGAAACTGCGGACCTTGCAGTTCTGCCGATTGGCAAAAAGGTCTATTTGAGGAGACCCCCACACTTTGGTGATCATAAGAAAGACTTCTTGATTCAGAGCCCATTCTGCCTCCAACAGCCTTTTTCTGCTGAGCATATCCGCAAAAAGGTTTAAGGAACCCTTCAGGTGGACTGCTGAGAGGGAGGCTACACATGGTTCCGCCCAACTGAACAGTTGCTCGGCTAAATCCATAAGAGCCCTGCTCCTGGTTCCTCCCTGTCGCTGTACATATGCCACCGCGGTCGTATTGTCCGAGAGGATCTGGACATGATGACCCCTCACTTCCTCTTGAAAAACTCGAAGAGCTAAGAGAATGGCCCTGAGCTCCTGCCAGTTTGACGACCTTCGGGACTCTGTTTTGGTCCAGGTCCCTTGTGTCGTCAAACCGTCCAGATGAGCCCCCCAACCCCAAGCACTTGCGTCTGTTGTGAGGCGCTTGTCCAACGGGAAGACCCACGGGAGACCTCTGGAAAGGTTGGTCGGACACCTCCACCACCACAGAGCCCTTTTTACTCTTACCGTGAGCCTGATTTGTTTCTCTAGAGAAACCTGATGCGACCAGGACTTCAGGATATTTGCCTGAAGAGGCCTGGCGTGAAACCGGGCCCAAGGTACTGCCGGGATAGCGGCTGTGAGAAGCCCCAGAACTTTCATGGCAGAACGAACTGAAATTGCACAGTTCGTTTGGACCTGCTTCACTGCCGCCTGGACCTTTTCCAGCTTTGCCTGCGGGAGAAAAACTCTGGAGGACTGAGTTGATTACATAACCCAGGAAGGTTATTTCCTGACTTGGTACCAGGCTTGACTTCTCTAAGTTGAGGAGCCACCCCAGGTCTCTGAGCTGAATTTGAGCTACCTGCAAATTCACGGCTACCTGCTCCTTGGAGTCTGCAAAAAACAGAAGGTCGTCTAGATAGGGTACTACGGAGATTCCCTTCAACCTCAGGGGCTCCAGAGCTTCCGCCAAAATCTTCGTGAAGATCCTGGGGGAGGATGAGAGTCCAAAAGGGCAGAGCCCTGAATTGCAGGTGCCAAATGGACTCCCCTAGATTGACTGCCAGCCGCAAAAATTGCTGGGAGGTCTGGGCAATTGGAATGTGTAGGTAAGCATCCCTTAGATCTAGGGATGCCAAGAAACAATTCGGCATTAACAATTTCGTTATCGAGTGGATGGTGTCCATACGAAAATGTTTGTACCGGATTGATCGGTTTAGGATCTTTAGGTTTAAGATCAACCGATATTTTCCTGAGGGTTTTCCGACTAAAAAATGTGGGAGTAAAACCCCTGCCCTTGCTGATGTTTTGGGACCTCGACAACCACCTCTTGCTGTATCAGATCCTGCAACAGGTTCGTCACGGCAGAGGCCTTGTCTTGATCCCTTGGGAGGGTCACGACATAGAACCTGTTCGGGGGAGGTTCCAGAAACTCTAGGTTGTAGCCCTGGGCGACAATACTCCTCACAAACAGGCTCGGAGTCATCCTGTTCCATTGCGGAAGGAAGGCTGATAGCCTTCCTCCTACTGGAACCAGACCGTCATTTGCTTTTGGGTGTATGGTCGGAGGGAGCTCTAAACAGGACTCCTCCCCTACCTCTACCCCTCTGGGGAGCCCAACGGCTTCTGTTATCTTCCCTACTTTTTTGGGGCTGCTGAACAGCACGAAAATTTTTCTTCGGTGTTTGTTTCTTCTTAGTAGGGAAGGCCTTCTTTTTATCAGCAGTTCTGTCCAAGATGGTTTCCAGATCTGGCCCAAAAAACGAAGTTACTTACGGTAACGTTCTTTCCGGGAGTCTTTCAGGACAGCCACCTGAGAGACCTTGGCTCCTCCCCTCTGTAGGAAACACCTGCGCCAGCTTGCTATAAATTTCCTCCTCCCCTGCTGCTCCTCAGTTCTTTGAAGAGCACCTCCAGTTTGCTGGGGAGACACAAGAAACATATGATACACATATAATAATTTATATCACATTTCCTGTAAGGAAACCTCATACTTGATATACATTTGGGTGGGTACCCGGCTGTCCTGAAAGACTCCCGGAAAGAACGTTACCGTAAGTAACTTCGTTTTTCCCCTATCGTCTTTCAGGACAGCCACCTGAGAGGATAACCGAGCACTTACCCCTAGGGCGGGACCACAGCTTGTAAGACCTTACGTCCAAAGGTCTGATCTTTAGCTGACCATAAGTCCACTCTATAGTGTCTTACAAAAGTGGCAAAGCTGGACCATGTTGCCGCTTTACAAATCTGTTCCGGCGTCGCTCCAGCTCTCTCTGCCTGTGACGCTGCCATTGCCCTTGTGGAGTGTGCCCTGATTCCTTCTGGGATCTGCATACCCCCTATTTTGTAAGCCTGCTCTATGGCTTCCCTTAACCATCTGGCTATTGTACTTCTTGAAGCCTTGTGCCCTTGCCTGGCTCCAGTGTATAAAATAAATAAAGACTCCGTCTTTCTGATTGACTTTGTTGCCTCTAAATAATGCAGGATGCATCTCCTGACATCTAAACTATGAAATTTCACTTCCTTCTCCTGAGAAGGATTCGGACAGAATGATGGTAATACAATTTCTTGACCTCTGTGAAATTTTGAGGCCACTTTAGGTAGAAACCCCGGATCCATTTTGAAGACTATACGATCCGGAAAGATCTGGCAAAATGGGGGTCTGATAGATAGGGCTTCCATCTCACAGACCCTTTTTGCTGTAGTAATTGCTACCAAGAAGATTGCTTTAAGTGTCAGCATCTTCAGGCTGCAATCCTTTAACGGTTCAAAGGGATCTGCTGTCAGAGTTTGTAACACCAATGACAGGTCCCACTTGGGAAAGGCTGTGTTTTGTGGCGGCCTTTGTCTGCTCACGGATCTAAAGAGTCTGATTATCCAGGGGTTTGAGGCTAAACTCCTCTCCTGGTAAACTGACAGTGCTGACACTTGACTCTTTAACGTGCTGAGGCTTAGTCCTTTGTCTACACCACTCTGTAGAAACTCTAGGACTGCTACTGAGCTTTGTGTTTTAAAGTTGTTCTCTGTACACCAACGATTAAAACATTTCCATACCTTCTGGTAGATGTTACGTGTCTCAACCTTCCTGCTTTTCAGCAGTGTGTCTATCAGACGGTTTGAGAACCCTTTAGCTCTTAATAGCTGCTCCTCAGATACCAGGCGGCTAGTTTCCACTTTCCCACCTGTGGACAGTGCACTGGGCCCTGGGCTAGCAGATCCTCTTGGATTGGTAGAAACCAAGGAGGCTCTATGGCTAGTTCTTTGAGCATAGAGAACCACGGTCTCCTGGGCCAGTGAGGTGCTATAAGGATTAATGACGTGTCTTCTGTACGAAATTTCCTTATTACTGCGGGTAGTAGTACTGGTGGGGGAAAAGCATAACATCTGCTGAACGCCCACTTCTGCGCCAATGCGTCTACCCCGAGTGCTCCCTCCTCCCTTTTTAGGGAGAAGAAGGCTTGGACTTTCCTGCTTTCTCTGGAAGCAAATAAGTCCACCTGAGGTATTCCCCATCTTTTGGTAATCTGGTTGAATACCTCTTGTTTTAGCACCCATTCTCCTTCTCTTACTTTCTTCCTGCTGAGAAAGTCTGCCACCCTGAGGGGGAGGGGGATGGGTGGTTGATATAGGCCAGGGGAGGTCCTCCCCAGGTTCCCCTTACCTTTACATGGCTGGAGCTGGTCTCTGTCGTAGCAGTCTGGTCTCTACCTTCTGCGTCCGACATGCTTGTGTCACCACCGGAGCTTTAGCTGACACTACAGCATGTGTAGCTCCTCTCCTAGCCCATGCCTGGCCTCCTTTTCATGATTCGCGGCCGGAACCGGAAACCGCGAACCCGGAAGTACACGCCCCTTTTGTCGGATGTGACGTCGCCCGTCACTGACAACGCCGGTCTCCTATACCCAGCGTGTTCCGCGCTGAGAGCGCCACACGCCGCTGGAGGTATGGAACGGCAGGACCTGTACCTGTGCTCCGCACTCGGAGCTGAGAAGGAAACCCCCCTGACCTCCGCTTGCACTCAGGGATGCAGGGGCGGCAGTCTCCCCAGGTTAGTTACCTGGTCTGTTTGTCCAGAAGGAGCCGCTGCTGCTTCGTTTGTGGACATGTATCTTTTGCCTGAGCCCATACCCCCTGGTAATCCTGACTCTGGCTGGTTCCAAAAAGGTGTCTCCCCTCCTGGAGGAAACACAAATAACTGAGGAGCAGCAGGGGAGGAGGAAATTTATAGCAAGCTGGCGCAGGTGTTTCCTACAGAGGGGAGGAGCCAAGGTCTCTCAGGTGGCTGTCCTGAAAGACGATAGGGGAAAAGTAGGTCCCCAGAAAAGGGAAGGCCACATAGCCTAATCTTTGAGGCCGTGTCCCCCGACCATGTCTTTAGCCAGACAGCTCGACGGGCTGAATTAACCAAAGCAGAAGACCTGGCTGCCAACTTGATAGACTCGGCAGAGGCGTCGGCCATGTATTTTACTGCCTTCAGGATCAATGGGAAAGATTCCAGGAGGTCTTTCCGAGATGTCCCTGCCTCAATATGACTCTTTAGTTTCTCCACCCAGCATTCTAGATTCCTCGCTACTACCGTGGAAGCCATGGCTGGTTTGAGGCTTGCTGCCGCTGAATCCCAGGCCTTTTTAAAGGAGGCCATCAGCCATTTTATCCATCGTGTCTTTGAGGACCCCCATGTCCTCAAATGCCAAATCAGTGCGGCGTGAGACCTGAGAGAAAGCGGCATCCACCCGCGGCTTTTTATTCCAAACCTCCGACTCTTTGTCGTCGAATGGGAAGCGCCGTTTGAGGGTTTTGGAGAGAAAAGGACCTCTCTCAGGGTCCTTCCACTCCCTTTTGACTGTGTCTGATAGTACCCTGTGGACCGGAAAAACCCTGGTTTTGGCGTCATCCAGGCCCTGATACATTCGGTCATGGACTGACAGTTGGACTTTTTCTTCCTGAATGTCTAAGGTAGTATATTATTCCTTTAAGTAGGTCATCTACTTCTTCTAGGGAAAGCTTGTACCTAGACCTTAGGTCCTCATCCTCCTCCTTCCCCTCATCCTCTGAATCCCTGAGGGAAGGAAGAGTGCTTGTCCCCTTGTCCTCGGAATCCACAATCTCCAGCTGTCTGGAGGTGGATTGTCTAGGACTGAGTGGTGGCTGCTGGCTAGTGCTCTGCCCTGCTGGGTTCTGAGCCAACATGGTTTTGACAGAACTCAGGGAACTAGCAATCTCCTTAACAGAGGAGAAGAGGTCCCTATACTGCTGGGAGGACTCTTCCTCCACCAGCTCCCTAATGCAAGTTTTGCAAAGGGCTTTTTGCCAAGATTCCCACAATGGTATTTTGCACGAGGGGCATTTCTTCTGGCCTGGAGGGTTAGATCGTTTAGTTTTACCCAAGACAGTCTCCTAAAAAGAAACCAAAAAGTGATGTCTTACTGCTACTGCAGAGGGCCCACTAAAACAAACAAACACAGTGCTCACACCGACCACCAACAGGGAGAAGGACAACACCCCGTGACAAACAAAGGGGAAAAGACACAGCCACCATAAACCCACAGGTCTGAGTGACAGTAACCTCAGAAAACCTGAAGGGGCAGGCTCCCCTGAGGGAGGGAAATACAGTTCACAAGGAAAAAAACACATAAGCCCATAAGGGTAAGAATCAAGAGCACCGTTGTGCCCCTCTTACCTGGGCCTGACCGGTGCTTGTGGTGCCTGCCTCCACCGACGCTGACGATCTCTCTTCCATCATGCAGAGAGCGCAGTGGGGACTGAATCTGCACAGCTGATTTTTAAAACTCCCGGGCGTCGCGTCATTACGCTGGCCGGAAGTTTGCACACGGTCTATGGACCCGCCCCCTAGCCCCTGCGTATCAGGCGATCGAAACCACTCGTCGCCCCGCCCAAACAGGAAGCCGCGTCACTGGCCGCCGCGTCATCCGCCCTCCAGAGGGGACCCGGAAGCCAACTCAGCGCCATCGCGCGAGATACAAACTCGGGCTCCCGGGTCCAATACGCCTCGACCTCCTGCTCGGCCATTGCTCCCCTAAGCTGGACAAGGCTGGGAACTCCGGAACACCCTCCGAACGTACCAGGAAGGTGCTGGGATGGTCGTTACTGTCGCGAATAGTACCTCACAGAGGTAAGGCCTTTCAACTCCCCCTGGAGAGATCGCAGCCCTGCTGGTTCCCACAAGTGCTTCCACATGGCGGAGGAAACACAAATAACTGAAGCCATGGTGGAAGAGGAGGAGTTTTAAAAAGGTCAAGCATGTGTTTCCTAAAAGTGGGCGGAGCTGCTCTCTCCAGGGTTGTCCTGAAAGGCGATTTGAGAAAAAGGACATCAAATTTTGTTTGGGTGCAGCATCACACGACTGCTCAATTGTCAGTTAAAGGAACGCAGTGCCGATTCGCAAACAAAATCGCCAGGTCATTCAGCAGCCCAAATTTTCCGGGGCTGAAGTAATTAAAAAAAAAAATAAAATAAAATAAAATTTACATGGTCGCTTTAATTTTCTTTTTTTGATCAACATCCCTTGTGACAGTATGAGCCATGACAGGCCCTCTTTATGGAGTCATCCGGGGTCCATTAGACCCCAAATCTCTCCTCTGGCCGCCAATGCAGCCGATCATACAGTTTGGTCTGATCAGCTGCTTTCCTGGCCACTAACAGCCAGGTAAACAAAGAGCCAAAACTAAGTGACCAAATCCTTGTAGCTTCCAGTTTCTGGGGTCACATAGAGGGGGGGGGGGGGGGGGGGGGGCGGTGGGGGGGGTGGGGGGGGGGGGGGGGCAACATCAGTTCCTCACTATTTGTGTAGTGCAACTGTTCCCACAGTCACAGCGGTGCTGAACTCCCCGATAAACACAGGAGAGCCCAGGAAAGGCAGCAGTAGGGCTGTTCAGCCACTCAAATCACTTCTGCCTAAAAGAGAAAATCGCCAGCTGCAAATTTTCATACTGGAGATGATGCCTGCCGGTATAACCACTTTTCTACCAGGACATCATATATGACCCCCACAGAGGGGAAGTGGGTAAAGTGGACCTAATACTTCTGGTCAATGTGTCAGGGCTGGGCTCCTATTTACTAGCAGCTCTTTCAGTGCACAGAGGCTGCTCTGCTGTCAGTTAATTACCAGCCATTTATTGTTTCCACAGTGACTCGTCTGGTTATTACTACCTGCCTCAGTCTAGCTTTGCTCATTCCCTCCGTGCTCTTGGGTGGTCAACATCTCCAGTGTGTTCCTGTCATCTCTTCCGATTACTGCTCCTAATTTTTGGCTGCCAACAACGCTGACTTCTGGTTCCCTGATCCTGGCTCATCCGATTACCCGCTCTGGCTTACAAACCCTGACTTCTGTTTTTGACTGTTTCTGAACTGTTGTTATTTTTGCTACTACATTAAAAGGTGTAACTTTAACTGTATTTTCTGTCTCTGCCTGGTTTATGGTTTCTGACACAATGCAAGGTATTTACAGGGAGCACGGCTACCTATTACTAATCTGCTGTTACAGTAGGTAGGCAGAAATCAAGCCTCGATGAATACCCTGGGCCTGAGGTCCAAGGAGGCTCTACTGTGACACAGATTGATAGAAGACTATTTTGGTTTCATATTGCAAAAAAACTGCCCTACTGAACCTTATTCACAGGTTTCAGTCATGTCTCCCCTTTCCCTTCTCTCCTCCAGACTACACATATTAAGTTGCGCTAGGTTTTATTCCCCAGACCCTTCACCATTGTTACCCATCTCTGGACTCGTTCCATCTTATCAATATATCTTGGTTTAAGTGAGGCTTCCAGAATGGGACACAGTATTCCAAGGCCCCTTTTACACGGGAGCCTCCATTTTGCAGAATCCGTTTGCTCAGTGGGGGATCCATCTCCACTCACTGTGCAGTCCCGCTCTCCTCTATGGGGAAATCAAATTGACTGGAAATGAACAGGCGGTCCGGATTTTTCGGGCAGGATTGGATAACGGCATATGTCAGCGGACGTGTCTTCTGACATTCACCACTCCATAGGAGACTGGAGGGTCTGATCAGGTCTACCTGAAAAACTGACAGGCAGACCTGATCGGAAAGCCCGTGTGAAAGGGGCCTAAATGAGCTCTCAGTAAAGATCTATATAGGGGAATCAGAACCCTTATTCATCCTGCTGGTAACCCCCCCTAGTGATGCAGCCTGGAATTCTATTCACTTTTCTCACTGCCTGGCCACAATTTTTGCTAATTTTGAAACCATCTGAAATAAGTACCCCCAAATTTTTTCCAAAAATGTTTTCTTCTGTAGTGCTGGCTAACACTGTAACCCAATGTTGTACTCTCTCAAGGGATTCTTTCCCTTAACTTACATTTAGAAACATTGAACTGCAGTTTCCACTGCTTTGACCAATCTTCCAGCAATGCCAAATCATGTTCCAGGTTAGACACCTCCAGGGAGATCGACCCTTTGTGTCATCAGCAAAAAGACATACCTTGCCCAACAAACCTTTAGTTATATCACTTACATAGAGATTTAATATAACAGGAGCCAGTACAGAGCGCTCTTCCTCTGCCCAGGGTTCTTGGCTCTTGATTGGATAGATTGATAGCAGCGGGAGCCAATGGCTGCGCTGCTGTCAATCAAATCCAATGATGGGGGTGCCGGGGCCGAGTCATACATTTGGCGCCAAATGATGGACTCGGGAGCGCGCCCGCAAGGTAACCCCCCCCCCCTTGGGAGAGCGCTTCTCCTAGGGGGGTCAACTGATGTAGGGAGGAGCTGCCGAGGGACCCTATAAATCGGTGTTCAGGGCCACTCCATGCAAAACAAGCTGCTCGGTGGAAGCAAGTATGACATGTTTGTTAGTTTATTTAAAAAATTAAATAAAAAAATTTAAGCTTTTACAAATCACGTTAAGTCGTAGCTTGTACACCCTTGTAGCAGTCAATATTTATGGGGTAATTTTGCCCACTTTGTGGGTGGACAGTGGTTAGTATACTGTTATGTCATTGGTGTAAGATATTGCTGCTTGAGTCTTGGTGACTAAGCAAGTATGTTAGTGGTTAACAGCTGTTCCATTAGGCATTAAAAGGTAAAGTTTATTTCATAATTAACATTGATTTAAACCGAAAAAAAAGGAGCTGTGTCCTAAACTTTCCCACATGTCGTGTGTATGCTTTATTATTTAGGTATGTTATTTGACATGCCAGGTGTTAATGGGGTGTACAGTCCCACAGGCCCTTACTCAGGTGTTGCCTGAACATTAACACTACCGTTACCTATATTTTAGGTCAGATGCACTCCAGTGTTATGTCCTTGTTCCCCATCTCAGGAGGCAGCATTTCAGTCAGGGGTTACATGACCACAATCCAGGTAGAGCCGTGTGGTTGGTGTTGCCAATCTAGCAGATTGAAATTTATTCACACAACACAAAATTTACTGGCACACACAAGTTTTTACTGACATTTCCAAAAGTTAAATTTACAGCTTTAAGTGCAAATTTCAGTATTTAAGCTACAAACAAGAATAATATGCAATGTGATTTAAGGTAGACATTTCTCATTTTATTTTTCAATATAGTAACTAAGTTTAACTCAGGAGGGCAAGAAATTAGAATGGGCAGGCACGCGCACACACACACACACAAAATAACTCACAGGTGATACTGACAGAAGTGTGCAGCAGCACAGATGGATGGTTACATAGGTGAGGTTGGAGAGAAAAAAAAAAAACACACATGTCCAACCTATGTGTGTGATTATATGTCAGTATTATATTGCAAATTCCTGTATGTTGTGGTCGTTCAGGTGCTTATGCAATAGTTTTTTGATGACACGACATAGTCAGGCTTAATGCACACAGGACGTTTTACAACCTCCCCTAAAACGATTCAACTTGACAGATAGTAACCGACGGTTAAAAACACGATTACATGCCGCGTTTAGAAGTTTTTTTTTTTTTACATAGTCAAAAATAAACGCCTGTAAACGAAACTTGGCTAAATGAGAGTTGCCATGTTTACAAGCTGTTATAGGTGTAGGCAAATGCCTCTGAACATTCATCCTGAATGCACTTTTTTGCTGACATCCACCACTCCATAGGAGGAGACTGGAGGGTCTGATCAGGTCTACCTTTTTTGCTTTCCAAAAAATGCTTCTCAACTGCCTAGAAACTACTATAAAAACGACCCTGTGTACATGTACTGATTAAATACAGAGGAGAGTTCAGGGGCAGCTGAAAAAAAAAAAAGCCCAACTGCTCCTAAACGTCTGTTTACCACCAACAGTGTACATGAAACCTGACATATTCTCTCCATGCTAGGTGTTCCCTTCAGTCTGACACACACACACACACACACACCTGGCCGATCCACTCTGCTCTCTTGCACCATGACATCACACGACACGCTCAGGCACAGCCTCCACCAGACCCACGCCCAGTGCTTTATCTTGGCCTAGGCCAACAAGGCCCAGGCCTAGGGCGGCACTTTTCAGGGGGGTGGCAAAAAATCTCCCATACGAAAAGAGTCCCCGTCGGCTCTAGCCCCAGTCTCCAGGAGGCAAAGCAGCCGCACTGCTGCCTGCCGATATAATACCGGCCGGGCAAGGATGTTCACACCGACTAGCGGCCGCACTCAATACAACTGGTCTGGCAGGGGCCACCTAAGTGTGGCACTGCAGCCTAATGCTCCACCTACCCTGCTCCGCAGCATCCTTGGAAGGAAGTTACAATATCCAACTTCCTCCCATACAGGGCTCTGTGTCAGTAGCGTGGAGAAGAAAGGAGGAAAGCCCCCAGCCAGGTATGCCATTATTTCAATATTAATTTAATTTCTTTAAACATCCTTCATGAGCTTTGTCTTCTTGTACTCCTATCCTAGAAGATATTGGGGACTTGCATTTGCTGCCACTGACTTCCTAGTCATTATACAAATAAGTGAAATAATCCTATGATTACAATTGGTGGCAGAAAACACAAGTCCAAATATCTTACAAGATAGCGGTAATCTTTCTAATCCAGTGACATAAGGCTGCACTGATGGGCGCTGATGAGGCTGCACTGATAAGGTGGCAATGATGGGTACTGATAAACTGCACTAATCTAATGAGGCTGCACTGAGCAGGCCGCACTGATGGGCATTGATGGGGCTGCACTGATAGGCACTAATAAGGAAGGGGTGTGGTTTACAGATGAGTCATATTTAAATTAGGGAAACAGACTTGGGGGGCACGCACTAAAAAAAATGCATTACATTAAAGATGGTGCTGCTATAAGACTATACAAACAGAACAAAAGATTACAGCACGCATATACAAAAATTACATTTTGTATGGCCAAATCCCATTTTTACTTAATATGTTCAGGTGCTTTAAATAAATAGTTTTGCAGGATTTAAATGTAAAGAAATGTTTATGTGTGCGCTGTAATCTTTTCTTATATTTAAATTAAAGGGCGCACGAGTTTTGTCAGGCCTAGGGCAGCACAAAATCTAAATACACCAGTACCCAAGCACCACCAGTGCTGCCCGAACACACTATAGCAGGCACTCGGCTGCGACGCTCGCCAGAGCCGGCCAAGACCATCCATTTTTTAACTGGCAACTTTTCCTGTCACTGGCATTTACTGGCAGGAGAAAAGTGCCTGTTTTTTACTGGTTGCCAGTAAAAAATACTGAAGGTTGGCAACGCGGTGTGTCTGGCCATTCGCAGGCTCACAGGTGCTCAGGGCTCTGCGAGGTTCCAAATACTACAGTATGGATGTGGAGAAGCAACAGAAATGGGAGTTTCAAAATGGTGATGCAGTGGTGCAAAGAGTAGATTTGCTGCAAGGAAGACAATGCTGGAGTAGTATCAGACAGAAGGAATATCATTTTTAGCCAGGTAAGGATTACCTCCTCTTCAGGTTTCCCATATATTCATAACCCAAAGCTTGTGATTAACCCCTTCCAGCCAAGCGTATGCATACATGTGTCCTGATGGAAGTGGGTCTTTACCTGTGGGGGCCACATGTATGTGTACCTGTGTTTGTGCCAAGAATGCACTGCACAGTGCGCTTCCAGCACAGAGATTGAGCTTTTACTGAGAGCCTTGGATCCCATACTAATGATTGGGAACCAAGGGGCATGCTTCCTGATCACTGTGATAGCCAATCAAAGGCTAGAACAGTGATCAGTCACTGTTCAGTCCACCCATGTTTTTTTTCCTTCTCCTCTTGAATGGAGAGAAAAACTGAAAATTTTCTATCAAATACCGTAATTTTCTTTTCCTGATGGACTCCATGGCAGCCTACATGTCGGTTAACCCCACCTCCTCTCCAATGCTATAGGACCCCATTCCCATAAGTTTGAGCTCACAGCCAGAGACTGCGTTCCGTAACTAGCCAACTCTTGATCCATGGGTGGGAACTCCGTCTGCCATGGAGGCCATCAAGAAAGGAAAATTACTGTAAGTATTTGATAGGGAATTTTCCATTTACCTGACAGACTCCATGGCAGCCTACGTGAGGGAAATAACTAGCCAAACCACACGGGCGAGTATGCTGATCAAAAAAGGTGGGAACAGGATATAGAGACAAAAATGGAATTAGATAAATGGGCTAAAATGGCGCAAGCCGCCTTAAAATCATTTATCAATACCTCACTGATAGAGGCGAATCACAAGGTTTTAATGCGATGGTACATGGTACCAGCGAGAGTGGCTACATATGTCCCAGACATCTCCCCTTTATGCTTCAGGGGCTATGGTAGAGAAGGCACAGTATACCATATAACGGTAGGAAGTGCCAAGACACAAAGAAACTTATATCATTTATTTTTACAGGATAGCGGTAGCTAGATCCTGGAGGGCGCCCATGATCCCCTTCGACTTGGTGAAAGCGAAGTTGTCGTGGATCATGATTAACGAACGCCTCTCAGCAATCTTACAGGATAAACAACCAGTCTTTGATAAGATCTGGGAACCATGGTTGAAGTATCTGTCCAAAGGTTTATGAGCTGTTAGTATAGCCAAGCAGGGAATAACAGGGGTGCACTCTGTCCCCCCTCATTTTTTCCTTCCTCTACCCTTCTTTCTCCTTCTCTAAGTTTTCTGGAACCCTATATGAAAGACCTGTAAGGGCAGAAGGCCTCATGGTCACCTAACCGGGGGGGGGGGGGGGGGGTGGCTGAAGTCCCTCCACCCACAGCGTGACCCCATGAGGGGTGGCTGTTGGGACTCTCGCCTACCCCCTCCGCCATACAATAATAAGTATAGCTTGGGCAATAAGTGCCTGAACAGTTATTTTTTTTAATTTTCTTTATGTTTTTGTTCGTTTTGAAGTCATGTTTTTTGCAAGAAAGCCTAATCACGTATGGGGTGCGTTTAGCCAAACTAGGTTGAAATTATATTTTATATGTTAAAACCAATAAAAATTAAAAAAAAAAAAAAAAAAAACTTAAAATTTGTCCTGTCAACTGACAGGATTCTTAGACCAAAGTTTACAGACGATAAGGATGCAGGTTCTATGCAATAATGCAACATGAATGTATTAATGGAGGCCGCTTTGCAGATGACATCTGGAGCTGCGTGTTTGGCCACCGCCCAGGAAGTCACCATGCCCCTGGTTGAATGTGCCATCACCGCCTCCTGATGGTTTGTACCATCCAGACTGCAATCGTTCTGGTCGAAGCCCGTTTCTCCTTGTTTCTCCCGGAGCGTAGGATAAACAGATGATCCGAGCGTCTAAAAAGGAGGAAGTAGCTTGCAGGTATTTCTTCAGTATTTCCTCTACATCCAGTGGATGAGCCTCCGTAACTCCTGGAACCTTGAGTGTAGGCAGGAAAATCTCTTGATTCTCATGGAACACTGACATTACTTTAGGATTTGATAGGGGATAGGGAGGACCACCCGGTCCAGAAAGAAAGTCAGGAATGGTTCTTTATGGCCGAAAGTCCCGATCTCAGAGACCCTCTTGGCCGATGTGATGGCCACGAGGAAGAACACCTCTTACAGAAAGATCTTTGAGACCGGGTCAGCTCCCATGGCATTGAGTCCAGCAAGTGAGTCGAGAACAAGAGGAGAGATCCTACTTGGGGAATCTTGGCCTCCTTTGGGGCCTGAGTCTTGCGGTATGGAGTATGAATGGCCCATGACATTTCAGAGAAGGCTGACAGGGCTGAGACTTGAACCCTGAGAGAGCTGATGGACAGAGCCAGATCTAGACCAGATTGTAAGAATTCTAGGATGTCTTGTATTCCTGGATCTCTGTATAATCTTCCATTAGAGGATAAGAATTCCACGAACTTGGCCCATATTCTCCCGTAGACCTTATTTGTGCTTTCTCTTCTCAAACTCATTAGAGTGCAAATAACACCTGATGCACAGCCGAGGGTTTCCAGCAAGGGTGAAGGACTGCCCCCTGAGATAGAAGGTCCGGCCTGAGGGGGGAAGAGGTACTGGGTGGGTCTCAAAAGCCGAGCTGAGTCAGGAGGGGAAACCCTGACCTGTTTGGTCAGTAAAGAGCCATTACCACCATCTTGACTGCTTCTGCAGAAATCTGAGAATGACCGGGAACAGGGGAAGGCATATGCCCTGCTGAAGCTCCACCGATCTGTCAGGGCATCTACTCCAGAAGCCTGGCTGCAGCAGGCCCAGGGTGTAATACTTCTTGATCTTTAAATTGCAGGGGGGGGGGGGGGGGGGTGCGCGAATAGGTCCACTTCGGGACTGACTCCCAAGGACAGTATCCACCCTATCGTGTCCGTGTGAAGGGACCATTCATTGTCTAGTTGTACATGGGGACAGGAAGTGTGCCTGGACATTCTGGGCTCTGGGAATGAAAACTGCCGATATATTGGCCAGGTTTTTCTGTGCCCATGACACGATAGGTTTGACTTGGAGCAAGGTGGAGCCCTTGTCTTCACATAAGAGACTGCTGGGGTGTTGTCCATTCTTAATAAAACCGATTCCCCTTTAGGAGATGAGTGAAGGGTACACCAGGCTGCCTGCAGTTCCAGGACATTCGAGCCTGGGTTGTGGAGACGGGCATCCCACCTGCCTTGTGCCAACTCTGACCTGCAATGAGCTCCCCATCCGGCACCACTGGCATCGGTTGTGACCCATGAGGTGGGGGTAAAGGAGTGGCACGTGAGCAGGTTCCTGCATTGTAGCCACCAGAAGAGGCTGTTCCTCATTACTGTCGTTATGAAAATAAGTTGGTTGCTGTCTCCAAGTCCCATTGCTGCAGAAACCCTGTCTGGAAAGGGCCATTTAACCATAGAGGTCGTAGAGACCATTGACATGGAGATTTCTTTATAAGCTATGTGTAATCCATGCCTCCAGCGCTACTAAGCGCCCTTTCAGCCTTTTGGTATAATGCATTTTATTAAACCGCATTTCCCCCCCAAGTAAACAGACAGTCAACATCCTCACATTCTTAGCTCCTTCGCTCGACTGCCTGCCCTCATGAGCACAGGCACCTTTTATTTAATCGGCAACAAAAGAAAATCACAAACAGTAAGTCATGGCCCCAACAGCCAATCGCTTCCTCCATGCAAAATGACATCACAGAAAATGACAACACTAAAGGGGAGGGCATCCACAGAAGTGGGAGGGAGAAGTGCACGTCTCATTCACTTGAGGCATGTACACTGCCCTCCGCCCAGCAACATGCATGCACATCCACTATCTTGGTCAGCATGAAGCCTATTCAATACTGCTCAGAGTAACCAGTATATAGCAAGATCATTTTACTTGTTCTTACAGGCTTGAGAAGATCTGCGGGGACATTGCTACTGCTGTTAAATATACGGTACGAGTATACCAACAAGACAGATGTCCTCTTATTAAAGCAGATATGTATCCAAAAAGGGATAGCGTAGCCACAACAGAGATATGTTTCTCTCGTTATGCGGACTTCGATTCTCTAATGTGCAAAGATATTTGCAGGCAAGAAGCCCAGCGCATTGTGCTCAATACTTACAAACCGGTAAGCGCGCACACACACAAGAAGGTTTTCATACTGACGGTTTTACCGTTGGTCCCGATTCAACCCAAGTGCGCTCTGCTAGAGCGCTCCTTGGTTAAAAGCAGACACAGGAAGACCGATGACAATCTATAAAAAAAAAATAAAAATAAAAAAAAACATCCTAGAATAAAATGTCCATATAATACAATTTCCACAACACCATTGTGCCAATGATTTTGAGGTACTGAGGCCCTCAGACGTAAGGAGGTTAGAGCCCGTGACACCCTTTCTCGTATGACCGGAATCTTCTCTACTGGCAGAGAAATGGTACTTTCTACAGTGTCCAACTGGACCCCTAGGTATACCAGGCACTGTACTGGTTCCAGATGGCTTTTTTCTCGGTTTAGCAACCAACCAAAATTGAGCAGTGTGGAGATGACCTGAGCTCTGTGGATCAGTAGCTGCTCCTTGTCTTGAGATAGCAACAGAAGGTCATTGAGATAGTGGTACAGCCGTATCCCTTTTGTTTTGATGAGGGCCACCATGGCCAGAAGAACTTTCCAGGTGACCGAGGTGAGGTTGTCAGCCCGAAAGGGAGTCAGGTGAACTGTAGATGTTCTTGCCAATTCTTCCGCTACAGGCATCTTTTAAGTCAATTGAAACTAGCCAGTTGCCCGGCTGCATGGCTTGCTGGATGGTAGACAGTCTCCATTTTGACAATTTTGTGCTTTATAAACTTGTTTAAGTAGGTTAAATCTATCACGGAGAGCCACAAGTCATTTTTTTGCAAACACTAGGAAGAGGGGAGTACACACCTTGGAATTATTCGCCTTTCGGGAAAAGCACCACGACTCCCTGCATCATCAGCGAATCGACATAAAGTAGTACTTGCTTTATTTCTTCTGACCGTGGTAGCAGCAGGGTAGGAATAAACCTGAGGGGGGGGGGGGTGAATTACCATGTGGCCTGTGGAGACCATCTTGATGGTCCAGTAGTCTGAGATTGAGGCCACCCAGCCATGCCATAAAAGCAGCAAACGTGCCCCCACCCGACCCGCCTGGATGGGCCCAATCTCAAAACGATTTAGAAGGCTCTTGGAGGATTTCTGGAAGGATGTCTGACCCCCTCCTCCAATTTCTTCTGAAGTCTAGGCCCAGCCGATAAGAGCATGCTTCCCTTGAATGCTCTGTGCTGCATCTTCTCCACTGGGGCCTCTTCTGAGCAAACAGGTGCCTATCCTGAGGCAAGAAACCGGACTTACCACCCGTTGCCTGGGGTATGGCACTATCCTGCCTGTTACCAAATAATGAGGGTCCCCTAAAAGGGGGTTCCTACACCAGGTTTTTTGGATGCTTGGTCAGCCAGCCAAGGGTGCAACCATAAGGCAAGCTTAGCCGTGACCAAGGCTAGCATAGTCTGGGTCGACAGGCAAATGAGATCGATTGAAGCCTATCCCCAGGAAGGCCGTTGCCAGCTTCAATTCTTGGGACGGCCAAGCCCCTGAGCACTAAATCCACATTCTCTGTCCAGGCTTCCATTGCCTTGGACATGGCCACGAGGGCCAGGCGGGCTTGTAGGCCATACCAGCTAGACCATAGATTCTCTTGCGATCTTGATCTATTCTCCTCTCGAGCCCATCCTTGAAGGACACAACGTCCTCCAGAGGAAGAGTAACGTATTTAGCCAGTCGCATCAGTGCCGCGTCTACCAGGGGAACATTTTTCAAGTGCTTCACGTCATCTGTCTTGAAGGGGTAGAGCCTTGAGGTTTTATTTGACAAAGGTCTTCTTGTCCACTTTACCCCCATTTCTCCACAATAAAGGTCTTTCAACTCCGATAGTACAAAATTAGAGCGCTCCTTCCCCAAGTGCTTAATTTTCTTTGCTATGCTGTGGGAGTGTCAGGATTTTATTTGAGGGCCTCTGAACACTTTAATCAGTGGTGAGACTAGGGCAAAGTCGAAGCCTCCGAGAAACTCGTCTCCCTCCACTTTGCTATCTGAAGACCCGGGAGATGCATCATAAGGCTGGGACAGGCCTGGATGCTCTTGGGCCTCATCAGCCAGGGAGCCCGATATAGTGGTGGACTGGCTCCACGTGTGGGTCGTACCCCATTCCTTCAGGGACTGCTGCACCACACGCTTCACTAGACACTCCGTTTGTTGGTTTTTAGGCTTTTTCCCTGACCGCCTAGGCATAGCATGGTTCGCATAAAGACTTGCCCTCCGGGACTTGTGTCCCACATCCCCAGCAGGCTCTGCAGTCAGAGCGGCTGTCATGGGAGTGGGTGCGGTGTCTGGAGGAGGAATGGGAATATCTCTTCTGTTGATGGGTCTTAAACGGGGAGTCACGTCTGGACCTGGATGAAGAACCGACGTTCCGGCCTGGCAAGGTCTCTATCGCCCCGTGTCACAAACTTGCGATCTGTCCTGGAAGAACTAAATAAAAAAAAAAAAAAAAAAAAAAACAGGGAAACAGAGGCATGTCGTTAGGACGCATGTCTATCCACGAGCGGACCTGGCCCCTCCCTCTCACCCGCACGTACCTTGTGCGAGAGGGCTGGCTGCACGAGGCAGTGACCTGTCCATGGCACTCTGGAGGAAGACCAGGCGAAGATCCTACAGCCTGCAGGAAAAACACCCAACAGTCCTGGGACAAAAAGAAAAGGAATATGGTAACCCAAAAGTAACACCACTTCCCCTTTAAGAGCCACTGCTCCCCCATAAACCACAGTCCTGGGCTGGTGCTTACCTAATGTTGGACGCCCAGGGCTTGGGGAAGCTGCCGCACACTGCACACAGGAAATCCCACAGTGACAGGGACTGACAGGCTTTTAAATTCCCTGCCTTGGTGCCGTGCCCCAATCGCGCCAGCGTGGCTGCCGAGCTGTAAATCAAAGCCTCGGGTTCACCCTGAAGAGAGACAGTGTCCTGGAATGCAGAATCGCTCCAGGCACCATAGAAAGCCGAACTAAAGCCAGGGAGTAAAACAAAGAAGAACGGGGGGCAAGGAGGATGCTGTATACAAGTACACACAAAAAACGCAGCCATGGAGGAAATTGATGAAGACTCCAGACCTTGCCAGTCAACTGCACTACCCTGGACATCCCCTCCTGGGCATACGCAGACTGCCCCCCACCACTGGGACATACTGTACATGCCTGAAGCTGCTCGCCCGCCCATGGTATAGACATCCCCTTAGTGCAAACCCCTGCAGTATAGAATCCCCCCTTAGTGCAGACCCCCGCAGTATAGACACCCCCCCTTAGTGCAGAATCCCCCCATCAGTATAGAATCCCCCCCTTAGTGCAGACCCCCACAGTATAGACACCCCCTTAATAAAAACCCCTGCAGTATAGAATCCCCCACTTAGTGCACACCCCCACAGTTAAGACACCCCCTCAGTGCAGACCCCCCCCCCCCCCCATCGGTATAGAATCCCCCTTAGTGCAGACCCCCCCCCCCCCATCAGTATAGACACGCCCCCTTAGTGCAGAATCCCCATCAGTATAGAATCCCCCCATCAGTGCAGACTCCCACGCGCCCCCCGGGGCGCACACTCGGGAACATCTGTGACCTCCTGCATCGCGGTAAACGGAGAAACAGAGAGGGGAGAAAAGAAACAGAGAGGGGAGAAAAGAAACAGAGAGGGGAGAAAAGAAACAGAGAGGGGAGAAAAGAAACAGAGAGGGGAGAAAAGAAACAGAGAGGGGAGAAAAGAAACAGAGAGGGGAGAAAAGAAACAGAGAGGGGAGAAAAGAAACAGAGAGGGGAGAAAAGAAACAGAGAGGGGAGAAAAGAAACAGAGAGGGGAGAAAAGAAACAGAGAGGGGAGAAAAGAAACAGAGAGGGGAGAAAAGAAACAGAGAGGGGAGAGAAAAGAAACAGAGAGGGAGAGAAAAGAAACAGAGGGGAGAGATTGCAGCAGCGCTGTGGGCTGGATCTGTAGTTCCCACAGCGCTGCTCTGTGCCAATACTCTGACAATAAATTTTAATAGAAACAAAGAATATATTTTTTTTATAACCGAATTTTCAGTCTATTTTGATTTATAAAAAATAAAAAACCCAGCAGTGATTAAATACCACCAAAAGAAAGCTCCATTTGTGTGCAAAAAAAGGACAAAAAATGTATTCGGGTACAGTGTTGCATGACTGAGTAATTGTCATTCAAAGCGTGAGAGCACCGAAAGCTGAAAATTGGTCTAGTTAGGAAGGGGGTTTAAGTGCCCAGCGGTCAAAAGAAAAAAACAACATCTAGATCAGGGCTTGATCTAGGTCAGGTTTAGGGTAAAGGTTCATGCTCAGAGTCAAAAGGTCAAAGATCAGGGTCAGTGTATTTTTGATTTTGAGACAGTTTTCCTTTGATAATAATAATAATAATAATAAAAAAAAAAAAAAAAAAAAGAAGGGGGACATCCATTACCAAAACCCAATTTGTTCTGAGAAAAAAATAAAAAATAAATAAATAAAATGATCTCCCTGCATATACATGTCCAATTTTACTAACGCATGTCAAAGTTGTAAAACTATGTTGAGGCATTGGGATTTGTTTTACCCTGTGACTCACACCCCTACTGTACGCACAGTGTGACATCACATCCCTACTGTACGCACAGTGTGACATCACATCCCTACTGTACGCACAGTGACAGTGGCGCTCCGGTACTATTCTCCGTACAGAGCGTACCATGAGCACAGAATCCCAGGATGACTGAGCACAGAGCAGCTTTGTCCAGCCAGGGATCCGCCCACACCCCTCCAGACGGCTTCCCCAGACACCCAGCTTCAGCCGGAGTGGGTGTGGCTCTGAGTCATGTGACGCGGCAAAAGAGAAGGGTGGGATGGGCGTGTCACGGAGCTTTGACAGAGGGGGAGGAGAAACAACAAAGCGGCGGAGCCGGCAGAAGCTGTCAGCGAGTTGAAGTGAGGAGCGGAGAGCCGGGGCAGGAGCAGGTAAGGGAAATCCCCGTCCGAGTATGAGGGGGAGAGAACCATCACCACTACCACTTACACCTTTACTACCTACCGGGAACTGTACACTGAGTGTGCGGGCGATGCATGCCTTCCCTGCCTGCTGGTCAGCTGTGACTTCCCCGGTGTTACATCAGCCCTGTAACCGGACACAGTCCGCGGAGATCCCCGATCTCATCAACACCCACACACTGCCGGCACATGCCATGGAGGAGCTCAGTGCTGGGAGTCCCTGTGTACAGAGTGTGATCAGTGCCTGCCGCCTCTGCATCATGACTGTCACTATCAGTGCACATCTATCATCAAATCCTCCCAGCAAAATGACACCCCCAGCACTGAGATCACTGAAACCCCCAGAACTGACACCCTGGCACTGAGATCACAGAGACCCCCAGTAGTATGAGCACTAAGACCCCATCACAGAGACCCCCAGCAGTGTTATCACTGACCCCCATCACAGAGACCCCCAGCAGTGTGATCACTAAGACCCCATCACAGAGACCCCCAGCAGTGTGATCACTGACCCCCATCACAGAGACCCCCAGCAGTGTGATCACTGACCCCCATCACAGAGACCCCCAGCAGTGTGATCACTGACCCCCATCACAGAGACCCCCAGCAGTGTGATCACTGACCCCCATCACAGAGACCCCCAGCAGTGTGATCACTGACCCCCATCACAGAGACCCCCAGCAGTGTGATCACTGACCCCCAGCACAGAGACCCCCAGCAGTGTGATCACTGACCCCCATCACAGAGACCCCCAGCAGTGTGATCACTGACCCCCATCACAGAGACCCCCAGCAGTGTGATCACTGACCCCCAGCACAGAGACCCCCAGCAGTGTGATCACTGACCCCCATCACAGAGACCCCCAGCAGTGTGATCACTGACCCCCATCACAGAGACCCCCAGCAGTGTGATCACTGACCCCCAGCACAGAGACCCCCAGCAGTGTGATCACTGACCCCCATCACAGAGACCCCCAGCAGTGTGATCACTGACCCCCATCACAGAGACCCCCAGCAGTGTGATCACTGAGACCCCAGCACAGAGACCCCAGCAGTGTGATCACTGGCATCCAGCCCTGAGACCACAGCAGAGTGATCACTGACCCCCAGCACTGAAACCCCAGCAGAGTGATCACTGACCCCCATCACAGAGACCCCCAGCAGTGTGATCACTGACCCCCATCACAGAGACCCCCAGCAGTGTGATCACTGACCCCCATCACAGAGACCCCCAGCAGTGTGATCACTGACCCCCATCACAGAGACCCCCATCACAGACCCCCAGCAGTGTGATCACTGACCCCCATCACAGAGACCCCCAGCAGTGTGATCACTGACCCCCATCACAGAGACCCCCAGCAGTGTGATCACTGACCCCCATCACAGAGACCCCCAGCAGTGTGATCACTGACCCCCATCACAGAGACCCCAGCAGTGTGATCACTGACCCCCATCACAGAGACCCCCAGCAGTGTGATCACTGACCCCCATCACAGAGACCCCCAGCAGTGTGATCACTGACCCCCATCACAGAGACCCCCAGCAGTGTGATCACTGACCCCCATCACAGAGACCCCCAGCAGTGTGATCACTGACCCCCATCACAGAGACCCCCAGCAGTGTGATCACTGACCCCCATCACAGAGACCCCCAGCAGTGTGATCACTGACCCCCATCACAGAGACCCCCAGCAGTGTGATCACTGACCCCCATCACAGAGACCCCCAGCAGTGTGATCACTGACCCCCATCACAGAGACCCCCAGCAGTGTGATCACTGACCCCCATCACAGAGACCCCCAGCAGTGTGATCACTGACCCCCATCACAGAGACCCCCAGCAGTGTGATCACTGACCCCCATCACAGAGACCCCCAGCAGTGTGATCACTGACCCCCATCACAGAGACCCCCAGCAGTGTGATCACTGACCCCCATCACAGACCCCCAGCAGTGTGATCACTGACCCCCATCACAGAGACCCCCAGCAGTGTGATCACTGACCCCAATCACAGAGTCCCCCAGCAGTGTGATCACTGACCCCCAGCACTGAAACCCCAGCAGTGTGATCACTGACCCCCAGCAGTGTGATCACTGACCCCCAGCACTGAAACCCAAGCAGTGTGATCACTGACCCCCAGCACTGAAACCCCAGCAGTGTGATCACTGACCCCCAGCACTGAGATCACAGAGACCGATCACTGACCCCCAGCACTGAGATCACAGAGACCGATCACTGACCCCCAGCACTGAGATCACGGAGACTGATCACTGAGCAGTAAGTGTCACCAACTCCCTGCCTGTCAGCTGTCATAGATCAGGACTGAGTTGGCTGACATGTGGCCAGCAGTGTTGAGGCTGACACTTCTTGCATTAAACAAAAGCAAATATTTATTTTATGGCAGCTTACCGATTCCTAGATAATCCAGCCAGTATGTCTGTTTTTCAAAAGAAAAAGCTCTCTTCCAGACGTTTCAGTTTAGAAGGATGAGACAATCCATGTACCACTGGCAGGTGTGTTTACAATGATCAGCTTTTATTTTAATAAAACCTTTATCCCAAAAGGAGCGCAACTGCTTATAAAGTGTTATCTGGAGTTTGGCTTCAATGTTTGTGTATCTAAATCTGCTAGTACTAACATTACCCTCTCCCCAGACTGACAACACTGCTGTCCAGAGGTGCCCCCTGTGCTCCTTCATCCAGAGCGGGGGTACTCAGGATAAAACAGGAGGAGTGTTATTGGCCCGATCAGCAGAGAAAACAAATATATACATTTTTGGGTTTATTACCGCTATAACTTGGACCTGACACCTTCCCAACCTCCTCACTGACCAGCAATTCCCCAACCTCAGTCCTTTGTTACCCCCAACAGGCCAGGATTTGGGAATTCCATAGATAAAACAGCTGTCATAAATAGCAAGCCATGGATTAATAAGATCCCCCTGTACAAGGTGAAGGAAATCCTGAAAACATGACCTGTTTGGGTACCTAAGAACTGAGGTTTTGAACCACTCTCCTAGAGCAACCCAACTGAATAATCTTCAGGTCATGGGGATCTCCTGCTCAGTCCACGTCATTGGGAGGAATGTCAGCCTTAGGCTGATGACATTTTTTTGACAGAGATGAACCACAGCTACAAATCACTGATGACGGCACCTAAAGCGCAACTAAACCTCTTTTTTTTTTTTTTTAAACTGAGCCGCAGCTCTTTATATCAGAAGAGACGTGCTGCGTTTGTGATTGTTAACACTTTCACACGGGCTTGTCTGTTTGACAGACTCCGGTTGCTCGGCGGGGGATCGATCCGTTGATCCCTGCTGAGCAGGCGGATGACAGGTCCGAGACGCTCACTGTGCCGAGATGGGCCTGTCAGAGTCCTGCTCTCCTCTATGGGGAGATTGGATGAAAATGGACTGCCTGTCTGCTTTCATCCAATGTGCCAGACGGATGGAAAATAGGACCACCATCCGTCTGGATTTGGCAGACGGGATTGGATAGCAGTGGGTGTCTGTGGACATCCGCCGCTCCATAGGGGTGAATGGAGGGTCTGTTTTTCAGAAAGCCGGTGTGAAAGGGGCCTCATCTGCCTGCTGGCGGTCCTTCATTGATTGTACGCTGAGCTGGAATGACTGACTCCTGTGTACATGTGCAGAATGATGTCACCACCCCACCAGCCAATCAAGAACCTGAAAACCCAGCACCTAGAAAATGACAGCAGCCAGTGAGGGATGCAACTGTCATATCACTGAAAGGTGGAGGAGAGTATTTGAGGGTTTAGGCCCCATTCAGACCTGACAATTTGGGATCTCGGGCAGAGTCGCTGCAATTCTAAATCACACTGCAACAGTGGCAAAAGACGCAGCAAGCATGTTTGGGTGCCATTCATTTTTAATGGCACCTAAACGCAGTGTGGTTTTGCTGCAAATGTCTTGTGATAAATCACGTCAAAAACTGCATCACACGACCCTCGTCACCCAAAAGAAGCTCCTGTTTTTTTTGGGTGACAAGCGATGCAGTTTGTGGCAATTGCTGCACGGTTTATCATGTGACAATTGTGGCGAAACCGTACCGCGTTTAGGTGCCATTAAAAAATTAATGACACCAAAACATGCGTGGTGCATTTTGCCACTATTGCAGTGCAATTTGGAATCACCAGATGTGAACAGGACCTTAAGCTGGCCATAGACAGGTCAAATATGGGCCGGTTCAGCAGGAACCAGCCAAGATTCTAACCATGTATGGGCACACTGAATGTACCCAAGTTAAGTAAGTGCTCAACTTCGGTACAACCAGCCTCTCCGATTTTATGTGCAATTATTGCTAGCGGCTGTTATAGCCACTAGAAATAATCACTGTGTTGCCCACTGGGAGAACACAATGGCTCCACGTAGGGTCGCAACCTTGTCACTTTAAACCCGAGCACACGTAAATTACACAGGTTCTGACGCTAGTTTAATGCAGGTAAGGCACAGAGTTTAATTACCTTCTTAATTAGCCACAGAACCTGTGTAATTCATATGTGTTCGGTTTTAAAGGGATGAGGTGGCAACCCTAGCTCCACGGGAGGGCTTCCCTATTAACACTGACTGTGTCAATGGGAGAATTAAGTGACTTTCTTTCCTGCAACCCGTGGTTGCAGGAAAGAAGATCGCTCCATCTATGGTTGGCTTTAGTTCTGCTTGAAGTAGTTTAGAAGTTTGCTGGCAATTAGATCAGATTGGGTGGTGCTCAGCTACAAATCTCTCCCATTCAGCAATTCATATCTAAGTATTGCACGTTCTGCAACATTTTATAGGAAAGCCTTAAGAGTGATTGCCACTAGCAGCTTTACCACCAAGAGGAAACGCTGATTAATCGCTGAGCAGCAGATTGCTGTAAACATACCACTGTTAGTAATCGCATAGAAAAGCATTAAGCTTTTCTTCATGAGAAATCAATGTAACAGAACTGAGATGAGCGCTGCAAGAACGTTGCCCGTGTCTCATTACCCTTACAATTAAGCTGCATTTTTACCACCCCCTTTATGCTGCAAAGTTGGTTGGGGATGTACACATGATGCTTTGCGGCTGTGACAAAAATTTTCCCCCTGTTGCATTCGTGCACAGTACAACCGCCAAATGTTCTGAGGGTTAAAACAGGTAGTGAGGAGGTGACAGATCACCCGTCAAAAGCTCATTAAAAAAAAAAAAAAAAAAATGGGGGGGGGGTGGGTTTGGGATTGGCTGTAGACCACTTTTCAGAGGGGTAGCAAAGCCTGCTGCCCATGTGAACGAGCCCTTTGACTTCATAAAATTTATTTTAAAAGCGGTATTAAACCCAAAAAACAAAAATGTAATATATTGCAGCTTACCAGTTTGTAGATGCAGTATTTATTTTTTATTTTTTTGGGGCCCTTTTCTGTGTATTTTTCCTAATGATCTGGTCAGTAACACCTCCTGTCTTAACCTGGCAATAACAGCCACATATCTAAATGTAGCCATACAGGTGGCTAAAAATTTCATTGGCAACACTGGCCTCAGAACCATCTAGGCACCACGGGATAAGAGCAGAAGATATCGGAAGCCACACATGAGAACAAGACCCGCTGTGTGTGAACAAGTGGGTAAGCTCCAATGAGCAGAGTGAATTGTGTTGGGGGTGTGGCCTGGCGGGGTTCCAGGCTGAGACTGCCACTTGTTCACACACAGCGGGTCTTGTTCTCATGTGTGGCTCCCGGGATCTTCTGCTCTTATCTGGTCATTTTCTGGAGCTTGGGCGGGCTCCTTCCCAGCAGAAGACCCAGGACCACACTTCTTAGCAGCCTGAGCGGCTCACATACATACCATGGTTGGGCGCCACGGGAGTCAGCTCATGGAACCTTTGGAGGAAATCTAGCTGAGAATGGTTGATCTAGACCAGTGATGGCAAACCTTGGCACCCCAGATGTTTTGGAATTAGATTTCCCATGATGCTCATGCACTCTGCAGTGTAGGTGAGCATCATGGGAAATGTAGTTCCAAAACATCTTGGGTGCCAAGGTTCACCATCACTGATCTAGACTGTAAGCTCTAATGAGCAGGGCCCTCTGATTCCTCCTATATTGAATTGTATTGCAACTGTACTGTCTGTCCTCATGTTGTAAAGCACTGCGCAAACTATTGGTGCTATATAAATCCCGAATAATAATAATACTATTAATAATAGACCTATGACTACAATAGATCTGTTAGCAGTACGGACTCCTCTACCATAGACCGAGCCATGTTCAATGTTTGCAGGGGGGGGGGGGGTCACCTGTATAAAACCTGCTGGAAGCTAAATAAGGACTCTGCAGAGAACTGCAGTTGTAGAATTGCTGATAGTCCCGCATTGACTGTAAGGAGGATCACATTTTACAACTCCCCGCAGTGAGTTCCGTCAATGCCAATATATTCCGCTTTAACGGCAATCGTCACTTTTCTCATTGTAAAATCTAAATGAGGATGGCAGCTGGTTAACCCCCTCGCTGTCCCTGCTCGGCCCCATTCTCCCTTAAAGCACAATTCTGTGTGTTCTCCTAATAATTAGAGTTATTGAAGTGCTTTCTAGACCTTCCCGTCTGCCCCCAGAGACCAATCTCCATCCCCCAGCTGCCTGCTCTCCTCGAACACTAATGTATGCGCTGAATCAATGATTAGGCACATTTTAGGGATTGATTTGGGCTGTGGGGGGGGGGGGGGGGGGGGGTGGGGGGGGGGGGGGGGGCCTTGTCTAAGAGATATACTCCCTTTGACAAGCTATACAAAGAAGAGCGAGCACGCGCTGCGTGTATTGTTTCCTTAGTGAGTTCTATTTGATCAAATACAGACGTATTTCCAATACAAGGGGCTATGAATGGTTAAAGCCGCTCTTGTCCGGGGAACGACTTGCACAAAATATAAAACCTAATGCTTATTACGCGATCCGCAGGCAAAGAATACCGGAACTGATTAGCAATACTAAGCTTTAATACATTTAAAGAATTTACTTTAAGTCACTACAGCTAAACTCGGAACGATGTGGAATTCCTCGTTTTTCCAATGTAGAACCGGATCTGAAAAAAATGATTTTGCTTGTTTTGTTCACTTTCTTCACCAATCTGCTGATCACTGGCGAACAAGTAGAAAAAGGAAAAAATATTTTATGTAGCTTTTTATACATGGGCTCAAAGTGTTAAGCCCCATACACACTATTAGATTTTGTCTTCAGATTTACCAAAACCATCTGAGGTCAAATCTTAAGATTTCAATTTGGATGCAATCAGGCAGGCCCTTGCACTACATGGATTTGGTAAATCTGAAGAAAATCTAATCGTGTGTATGGGGCCTTACGGTGTGTCAATTTATGAGGTTCCTATGGGATGGATATTACTACTGTCTTGAAGCCAGGCAGCTGTGTGATTAGGCTGTGATAGAAGCAGCTATCCTGATAATTGCTAGTTCAAAGGCCATAAGGGAGCTGGTTTACCATCACTGCCCCAGAACTAGCATGAGTATGTTATTAGAGCATTCTCTGGTGTTTTGCTTCACAACATTCACTTTAAGATCAGCTGTTTTCTGAGATAAAATATACAGCATATCTTTAATTGTAGGTGAATCAGGTACTGAGTAGTTATGCAAGCCGAGACAAATGACAATTCAAACAAATGATTTCTACCCCCACAATTTTTTTTTTCTTTTTATAGAATTGCAGCTTTACATGTAGCAAATGCATTACTTTTCTTTGTTTCTTGATTTTCATCTGGTGACCAAGCTAGTAACACATATCCTGTCTTAGGGTGGCTACACTTACTGCTCTACTGTATCTATGGAGGAGCAAATCGCTTGGACAGCAGCATTGTTGATCTGTGGAGAGGTTGGTGTTAGATGGACTAGCAGAGATCGATTGACTTTATATAAAAGTCAAATACATTTAGGCTGGGTTCACACTGCGTGAACAGGGGTCCGCTGCATCCCTGTTCACCGTTTCAGGTCCGATTTCAGTCCAAAATTTTTGGCAGAATCCGGACCAGAATATGCACAGGACAGTGTGCAATTCGCTCCGGAGATGTGTGAACCGGTCACAATCTCCCGACATGCAAATTGGATGCAGGAAATCTGCATCCGATTCGCAATAGTGTGAACCCAGCCTGAAGCATAACGCCTGCTATTACTTTTTGAACAGTCACAGAATTTTAATAATTTTATCCCAAAAGGGAAAAAAAACAAACAACTAAACAGTCTGACACTTTTTCTAAACAGCTTGTTCTGTTAAAAGAAGCTGAAAAATAACAGCCAAATGGCTCGCTCATACATGCAGCCACTCTTGAGGCCCTGTGAAAAGCGATCCACTGCAGATTACTTTTCAAAGGTGGTGAAGAGGCAACATGCCTCCTGTTTTAACCCTGTAAATGCCAGCTCATGCTCTGCAGTTACATACATTACACTTAAATGGGCTGTTTAAATGCCGTTTAACTTTGGCCGTGAATAAAAGCATCACGGCTGTAGCATGCATGTTTTTATTTTTGGGTGGAGGGGTCAGGGGTTATAAAACGGTTTCTCAACTACCTGCTTTTACAGCCCTCTTGCTGTCTATGTAATTACGCCCTTACTGGCAGGATCAATGGGTGAAAAAAAAAAGGTTTAAAAAAAAAAACAAAAAACAAATGCAGTTTCCTTAAATAAAAATTGATAGGCTGCAATTTATAAAATTTTAGTTTTTGGGTTTAGATATACTTTAATTCAGCCTCTGTTGTGTCAAAATCTTTGTTCTGAACATATCAAAGTTTACAATACCTGCAGCGTATTATTACTATTATACAAAATTTATATAGCTTCAGCAACTGTGCCAAGATTTAGAAAATAAAGGTAAAAGTTATAATACTATTCAAGACTAGGGGGCTAGGAGGGTCCTGCTTGTGAAAGCTTACGGTCCAATGCCACATACACAAGGTTGGACTTTCCGATGGCAAATGTGCTTGTTGTCGGAAATTCCGCCCGTGTGTAGGCTCCATCGGACAGTTTCCATCGGAATTTCCATTGCACAAAATTTGAGATCTGGTTCTCATTTTCCGACAACAAAATCTGTTCTCGTAAACTCCAAGCGTGTGTACACAATTCCGATGCACAAAGTGCCACACATGCTCAGAATCAAGCAGAAGAGCAGCACTGGCTATTGAACTTAATTTTTCTCGGCTCGTCGTACGTCACCGCGTTCTTGACGTTCAGAATTTCCGACCAATTTTGTGTGACCGTGTGTATGCAAGGCAAGTTTGAGACAACATCCGTCGGAAAAAAAAAAAAACACAAAATTTTGTTGTCGGAATGTCCGATCGTGTGTACGCGGCATAATGGTACGTTTGCACTGAACGCGGGTTCGAAATTGTGCAAGTTCAGCTAACCTTGCACGATTTCAAACCGGCATTTCAGTGTGAGTTTGGGGGCGATTTGAAAGACATCCGTGTCGCCAAAAGTAGTGCAGGAACTTCTTTTGGAAATCTGTGCTGCGCCGTACCCATTGGGACAGTGTTGTTGCCAGCAATAGGCTAAGATTTGGCATGCGATTTGACTTGTCAAATCGTGCCGACGTGAAAGGGGGCTATAGGTGCATTACTCAATACTGAGCCTAGGTTCGCACTGGTGCGTGCGGAACACCACATGTGATTCGCACTGTATTTCTGTGCACATCACATGCAATGCCTGTGCGGTGTGATTTGAGCGATGCATTTTGTATGGCTCAAGTCTCATCCGCACTAAAATGGTGTAGGACCTTTTTTTCCCCACCACACCTGAATCGCATGGGTTTCCGACAGTTGCACTGCATTTTGCGGATCTGTTTTGGGGTGTCAATAGTCTTACATTGACACCAGCAGCAGATCGCATGGACACCGTGTGATTGCTTTGCAGTGCGATGCAGGGAAATGCAGCGAATCTTGTGCTTTTTCCACACATCAGTGTGAACCAGAACAAAAAAAAAAAAAAAAAAAAGGTACAGCTAGTATTTAAATGTACAATACCAGCATAGGGTAACACCCCAGGCCCTCTAAGTGTTTGTCCAGTTGAAGGGCCAATTTATTGGGGGGGGGGGACGGGATGGTGGAATCGCACTTTGTGGTATTGGAGAATGCTGTAAAACTCTCCCCCAATTTTTTATGTCCCCCCCCCTGAATTACACACCTAGTATAAGTGCACGTCTAATGCTACAATAGAGGGTGCAGATATTAAGCACCATGGACAGCAGTACACGAGGCAACTAGGGGTTAACTGGTAGGAAGAGAAGACAATTGCTCAGTACTACAGTGAACCAGTGTGGATGCACAACCCCTTGGTGTATTCATGTTATTATGGCAGCAATATTCCCAGGATGCCTGCCGATATGGCAGCTTATTTTGAACACAGCTAGTGTTGATCAGAAACCTCCTTATTATAAAGCAGCCTAATATGTTGTCACCAAAAGTATATGTTACACACTCAAGTGGTAAGATTTCCAGGCCAGCTTTCCCGATTCTGCCAACCCCTCTATGACCACTTGAGTACCAGTCCAATACTCAGATCTTTCTTTTGGTAATATTTACTTTGTTTTGTAACTATACTCTGTTCTGAAATAAAATGGCAGGACAATACGAACAGTCCCAAACCCGTCTATTCAACCCAAAGTGATCTAATTTTTTGCCACAACTTTTTGAAAAAGAAAAGAAATGCTGGAATTGAGGGGGTTAAAACGTGGAGGTTGGTAATGGTGTATTAGATACGGTGCGTACAAGTCATACATAGGAGGGAAGGAGGAGATGAAAAGGTTAATGTGCAGAATAAGGGAGGTGAAGGGTTAATACACAGGTCACATAGAGAGCCAAGTTAGAGATCAGCTGTATGGGGGGTTGGGTATCCTTATATGCGGCAGCAGTGATCTGTGAATGACTTCATTAGTTCCTCTTCTGTAAGAGGAAGTGGAGGGCTCACAGATCTACACACTGTACTGTTTTCACTTATGATCAGGGACGCTAATAAGGCCATACAGCCAGACCTCCTGGGCCCTGGGATTTCTATCAGCAGCCCTGCCTGTGATCACTGCGATTGGTCACTCTGATCAATTACAGTGATCCCAAGGTACAGAGTCACTAGGGTCGGCTCTGTACACACTGAACCAGGCCATGTGAGGACAGCTTGATTTACAGCTATTATCAGTTCAGTTGCACTGGACAGCCAACGCTGCTTTATCCAGGAGAACGTACAGCTCTTCAGGGCTGTACACATGCAGCAGTCATGATTCATTTCTTTACAGCCACAACAAAAATGATACCCTCTGTTGCATTTAGTGAGCTGTACCGCCGCCAAATGCTGCCCTGCAAGCATGTGCAATGCTTGCGGTTGCAGCACAACGGTTTAGCATTTTCAGGGCTAAAACACGCAGTAAGGTGGTGACCTATTGCCTGCCAGCCGCTTGTCAACTTCCCTCTGAAAAGCCATCCACCATGGATGGCTTTTTAGAAAGGGTGACAAGGGCTGCCACCTATGTGACAGAGTCCTTTGATTTCACCATTGTATTTTAACCTACATGTAAATTTTGTCGATAAGTAACACCAGGTTTTTTTTTTTTTTGTTTGAATTCTTTAATAATGCACTGGGCAATATGCCCACAAAATCCTTAAAGCAATTCTAAAAAAAAAAAAAAATAAGACTTTAGTATAATTTTAAGGGCATGTTTACACAAGCAGCAAGGACTGTCTCCCTCCTGAAAAGCAAATCAAAGTGTGGCCTTAGACAGATGTGAAGAGGAGATATGTCGCCTTCTCACTGCCTGCTTTAACCTCCCCAAAAACCGCACTACTGCGCCCCAACCATGTGTATTGCCCACTGAGCACAGTAGGGGGTTAATTCCTGCTGCAGCCATGAAGCAAAGGACCACGGCCACGACATGTGTGCTCCCTCAGTCATTGGCAGTAAAAATGCAGCTCATCCACACGCTTTTGGTAACCTCCAGACCCCTGTAAGAACCCATATCCCGCTGGACTCAAAAATGCACTTTTGCCTCTGTACATTAAACATGGATGTGATGTAAAGCCTGTGGGAGCCATTTACTTAAGTTAGTTAGGCAACCTATTGAGTATAAGTGGTCATACTTCCCTTCTGTTTTGGAGGACAAGAGCAAATTAGCAGCCGTCCTCCTCTGTCTGTCTTGGTAAAAATCGAACAGATGGTTATTTATTTATTAGGAGTAATGCATGAAGGAATGCAACTGTCAGCTTTTGTCATCTCATTTACATTTCACAGGTCTGGATGAATCCAAGGTACCTCCAACAATTCTCCTCATTGGAACACTTCCCTCTACTTTTTAATTTTGGTGGGCTGCTCTTTCTAAATTCTGCTCCGGTTGGCCTGAAGGTGGGGCAAAATATATTCAGCAGAGTTCAGCTATTCTGTAATCTATGAGTGATCTGAACAGTGTTGGGATGCCCAGGAGTTGTCAGCAATGCAGGCGACGGTAAGGGGTGTAGGTAAGGAGGTGGTTTGGGGGGTCCAACTTCCCCCAGAACATCCTGTCTAAGTGTAGCACTGCAGTGATCCGCTGGGCCTGGCGACAGGCAAAGTGATCTGTGCAGCCAGCCGGTGTGCAGTGACTGATGTGATATGCATGACGCCTGCAGTGCCAATTTAGTCCCGCCCACCGCGCTTTACTTTTGGCCCTTGATCAGATCAGCAGTTCTGCCTGGTGCCTGCAGCTCCCTCACAGACTGCTCGCTTCCAAGCCACCAATATATTGGCAAGCGACTGTCGCTTTTACTGCCTATTCACTGACTGATTCAGTTTCTCTTGCCCACATGTCCCATGGCCCAAATCGCCTAGGCAGGCAGCAGTAGCCCCCAGTCTTATAGTGCAGCCTTTCCATACCCCGATATCCCCTAAAAACTCTGCCTCCCTTACGACTGAACCTTTGAGTCACTTACTACTTGCCTCTGCATCATGACTCACCACTGAACTTTACCTTAATACTGAACTCTACATTTACTACTGACCCCGACAGCGATCTCTCTGTACTCCCAGTCGGTCTACTCCCCCCCCCCCCAGTTAGAAACACCTCCACACACTTAACCCCTTGATCGCCCCTAGTGTTAATCCCTTCCCTGACACTGTCATTTATACAGTGATCAGTGGCTATTTTTAGCTCTGATCACTGTAATAATGTCACTGGTCCCAAAGAAAGAAAAAAAAAAATATATTTGTCTTCCGCAATAGAACAAAATATTACAGCGCACACATGCAAAAATGACATTTAACTCCTGCAAGGCTATTTAAAACACCTGCACATTTAAAAAAAAAATATGGGGATTTAGTCACATATGGTGCATAAGTCCACTTACTGCGTCAAAATACAACATTATCCGTGGGTCCTACGCTATCCATAGAATGGAAGATCCTGCTTCTCTGAACCATGGGAGAAATACACTCTATATGGGAGAACTAAAGGACTCCTCCTATAACACAGGTGGACACTAATAAGAGGCAATGATGGGGGAGTGGGGTGCTCCAGTCCAAAGGGATTTGGTCAGAATCCATACAATAGACCAAGATTTGGGTGGCACAACCTAAAAGATGCATTAAAGATGGTGCAGCCATAAGACCATACAAACAGAACAATACATTACAGTGCACACATGCAAAAATGTGTGCCCCCCAAATCTTTGTCTATTGTATGGATTCTGACCAAATCCCTTTGGGCTGGAGCACCCCACTCCCCCATCATTGCCTCTTATTAGTGTCCACCTGTGGTATGGGAGGTGGATTTGCTAAGGTTGGAGATTAGCCAAGCATTAAATACCACATAGTCACCTATATCTCCACCTTTGTTCTGTTGACTTGGTGCGCCCCCATCTTTTTCATCATCTCATGCACTAGAGAAACAAAAACAATCTTACTTTTACCTTGTCAACACTTCACTAATGGGACATTTCAGTTCCTGTGAAGGAAAAAAAACTTAGCCTATAATGCAAAGGGACCATAACAAGCAGTCTGGGATCTCTGGTTATTTTTTATGACCCTTGAAGCATGTACTGAACTGATAAGTGATCCAAAGATAATTCCACCAGTTATGCCCAATGAAAGTTGTCACTGTACATAGTCTGTAACCAGCTGTCATACCAACCAATGCCAGCGACTGTTACTGTATAATCTGTCAAGGACTATCATAATAAAACTAAATGTCACAATAGATGATCGGTCACTGACCATCACACCAGCTACTGTCACTGTATATAATCCATCACACCAAATTGTTTTACTGTATATAATCTCAAAGACCAACAAAACTATGCTTGTTTGGGGACAGTCTGTTCATCATAGGTATACCTTTAAGAGCATCGCACATCCTAATGACAAGCAATTTGTACAGTAGAACTTTAGTCAGAAAATTAAATCCTGCTAGATCACTTCAGGCTGCCCCCTTTTGCAGGTATAGCTATGTAAAACAGTAAAAAAATGTGTGCCTATACTGTTTAAAATCCAGCAATACACCATCTCACCCTGCTCTGCATATGCTCAGTTGCTCTTTTTTTTAGCATTGTGCCGCTAATCAGAGCAACTAGAGGCCGATCTGCTGACAGCCTAATTATTTACTGCTGCTCAGGGGCTCTGTGTGTCAGCAAAATGGCAGCCTACAGCAAGAAAAAAAAAATAGGAAGAATGCAGGAGACAAAATTACAGTATACACCAGGATTTTTTTTATTTTTTTTACCCAATGTTGACTTCTTATGCCTTCTAAGAAGTTAGAAGTCTAAGGTAAGGATGAGCTCAGGCGTGTTCGCATGCTCCACGTGCAGAGCCCGCCAATAAGACGGCGCAGCGCTGCGCTAATCATAGGCAGTGAGACATTGCCCCGATGCGCGGCTGCAGAGATCGGGCAAGGTCTCACTGCCTGTGATTAGCGATGCGCCGACTTCCTGGCGGGCTCTGCACATGGACCATGCGAACACGCCTGAGCTCATCCTTAATCTAAGGGCCGGTTCACACTTGTGCAATGCCAGACATGGCATGTAATTTTCAGCGCACTGCTGTTCACATTACATGCGATGTCTGTGCGGTGTGATATCAGCCATAGATAGTATGGCTGATATCGCACCACAGTCAGTCCAGACACGCACAGGATCCTTTTTTCTGTTCGGACCAGAATCGGATCACATGTGTGTTCACACATGTGCGATCCGATTCATGTCTGAACTGTCAGTTCGCAGTGAGATACGCGAGCTGAAATGGGGGCATCGTTAACATATAATGACACTCCCCAGCAGTTTGCATATGGCAGTGTGAATTGCCGTGCATGTCAGATGCGATGCAGGAACCCGCAGTGGATTCGCAAGGTGTGAACCGGCCCTAAGAGGACGTGTCCTGGGCATCCACTTGAAGGCTATTTCAAGACATGCAGAATTCAGGAGTGCTTTTTCCTTTACATTTGGACTTTATAATGATATTCCATCTATATTGCAGGGAATTAGAAAATGTCATACCTGTTGTCGGGATCCAAAGGGGTAAACAGGCAACTGTGAGACAGTTCACTCAACTTAAAACAGCTTTTTTCAGGAAAAACTGAAAAATAATGATAGACTTTGTCTTCACAGGCAGCTCAAAACAACACAAACACTTATCAGTACAACAACGTATTTTTGAATAATGCTCAGCCTTACAGCTGCAGCATATATACCATAGCAAAGTCCCAGTTCAGGCAAGCTCACCCAGCAGGTTCAAGTCAGAGACTAGAAGCTTCCATCCAGCATCAAGGTCTCCTCAGCACTGATAGCAAAACAGCCACCCCCATCCTCTCTGACCAGCTGCCTAATTAGCAGGCCTGAAAGGGAAGTTGCCCTCTTCCATTAACCCTCTCTTGACCTAACCCAGGCTGACTCTCTACAGTCTACACCAGGGGTCTTCAAACTACGGCCCTCCAGTTGTTCAGGAACTACAATTCCCATCATGCCTAGTCATGTCTGTGAATGTCAGAGTTTTACAATGCCTCATGGGATGTGTAGTTCTGCAACAGCTGGGAGGGCCGTAGTTTGAGGATCCCTGGTCTACACCAGGGGCCCTCCAGCTATTGCAGAACTACAAATCCCATCATGCCTCTGGGAGTAATTGTAACTGCCAGCCTTGCAGTACCTCATGGGAAATGTAGTTCCACAACAGCTGGAGGGCCCCAGGTTGCCTACCCCTGGTCTACACTGTCCAACCCCCCACCCTCTCTCAATCCTCCTAGGTCTATATTGTAATGGTTTTGCTATCTGGATTATGTAATAGTTAACATATATTACACCACACATATGCACAAAGTAGTATATTCTTTACATCCAATATGCCTCAGAAAATTGGTTGCAACTACCAGATTTGGAGATAATATTGTGGATTCACCAGAACTCCATATTGCAATTTCTTGTTTGAAACAGAAGTGAATAACTGTACAGCAATGTAGAGAACGGAGATTCAAAAAGTACATCTGTGCTTGGCCACAAGATTCCTAAATTATTAATAGCCTCATAAATTTAACAATAAATAATTAAAAAGGCAAAAAGTCTAACTTTGGAATGTCATAAATGACAAGTTAAAACCTCTACTGGATTTAGCTAGCAAAAACTGCTGCCGCTTAAAATAAGTTATTCAGCTTTCACTGATTTGTTGTAGAGCAGTGTACTGTGTTGGAAGAGGTCTGCCTTTGGTAAAAAAAATAAACCGGTAAATTAAAGTAAATTTATCATCTTGGAATTGTAAAAGGTATACAATTTAAGCACCTTAAAGGATAAGTTCACATTTTGTAACATGTTACGCCCATATTTAGTGTGTAACATGACACAGATGCACTGGCTCCCGCTCCCCCCTAATCCACACCCCCATTCTGACAGCTAGCGGGGGATCTTTTCCCCTCGCTAGCTGTCACAGTCTGCAACAAACACAGCTGTGATCCTTGATCATCCTTTCACAGTGTTCTGTGAATGGCGAAACTACAAGGTCCCACAAAGCCATGGTAGTTCATTCATGCTTCCTGTCAGTGTAGCTGCCTGCCCATATCGGAGGTAAGGCCAGACAGATACACAGGCAGTCTGCAGAACAGTGGCATTACACCTACGAGCTGCTGATCGTGGGTGCAATGGTTTACAGGTCCATTACAAAAAAATAAATGCATATTTTTTTACATGTAAAAAAAATTGCAGTTTTTTTTTTTTTTCTAAAGGAGAACTTCTCTTTTAAGATGGTAGTGTGTATTTCAACAACATTAGCCCCGAGAACATTAAACAGCAGTCTAAGCAATTACACCCTCTTGTACCTCTCTACTGACCCAACGCTGGGAAGGATGGCAACAGTGAGGTGTGGACTCCAGGAAGTAAATGATACATGAATCATCTGCCCTTACTCAGAGTAGCCATGGCCAGAAATAATAGGGGGTGTTTTTCAAAGTGATTTCCCAAATAAATAAAGCATGGAGACATGGATGGGTGAGTTTGCTTTGAATATTAAAAAAAATTTAAATAGCATTTTTGGTTTGCAGTGTTCAGATGAAGTGTAATTCCACTTTAACTTTCATACTCTAAATTAGCCTAGTGGAGTGCTCCTAGTTTTGGGGCTTCAAGCATTTGAGCGTTTATGAATTCCACTTGTCAGAATATAAATTTATTCTGGTAATTGGAGCCTGAGCCAGCCCCTTTGCCCCCTTCACAGTCCAGCGTTCCAGTGAGCGCTGGAGGGACAGAGCCGAGAGCCGGTGACGGACAGTCCCAGCTCTCTGCTCAGAGTGGAGGGGAAAACTGAGCGATCAGCAGCGTTTGATCGCTCCGTTTTTACCACAGAGCCGGCGGGGGACAGATGTGTGAAAGTTTAAGTGGAATTACACTTCATCTCAGATCGATGCTGCATCCAACTACCGTAGGTGAGTATAATATATATATATTTTTTTAGAAAGCCATATTTTCTTGAATAGGACCGCTGTTTTGCAATCTCCTCCTGCTGAGCCTGAACCAGGAAGTGCTTGGTCTGTCAAAATCCCAGCACAGATACCGGGTGGACAAGCTGATTGACAGCGCTCTGCCCTTAGACTTCTTGAACTAGGGGCAGGATATAAAGAGGACTTGACACTACTATGTTTTTATGCACTATTGAATTATAATCTTTTGGAAATCAAGACCTTTTTGTGTGATTTTATTTATTTTTTTATTCTGCATATTGTAGCCATGCCTTTTTATTCAGTCAACCAAGAATTGTTGTATGACTTGTGGAATACAAACTTGTCTATATTTCTTTATCTTTAAAGCCAGTGGGAGTGCACAGTAAAATATGATTGCTTATCCTCCCTACTGGAGAAATGATTTAACATTTGTTAAGCTTTAAATTATTTGTAATTATACTGTTGCGCAAGTGCGGTATTTAATTAATTTTCCCTATATGATTACATATGTCTATTGCATTAGTAATGCAACAACTACAATAAATAAATGCATACGATGACAAATGAAAATAGGGCAGTGATTTTTGCCCAAGGCTATGGGCTTGTCAGACGATGGTAATTATCTGTGATTGTGTGACCAGGCAGGGTGGTACTTTATATAGGACAGTGTAGAGGTCACAGATACCCCGTCCTATTGTCCCTGTTGTTGCACTAGGATGACTTGAGTCGGTGCATCATATTTGTTGCTTACCAGTCTGTGCAGGCACAATTCACAACCCCCCCCCTCCTCCTTGTGTTTGTCTAGAACAGAACTGTCTCAGCTTGGCACTGAGGGACTGCAATACACAGGAGGTGGGTGCGGGGATTGGCAGAAGAAGCTCATTTAAAGTCACAATCCTTCTTCAAGAGTCTGTTAAGGTCTGTATATGTATACTGGATTCTTATTTTGTCTTTGTTAATAATCTGTCATTTATTTTGGAGTATTCCAAAAACGTTCTTGTTTCATGTTCATGTCATGTCCATGCGATTTTATTGAATTAACTTATTTGCATAAACCTTATTAAATATCAAAGACAATCCAACATCGCAATCGGTCTTTATTCCACAATCATAGTATCAGAAGTGGTAGCGATAGTACGGTCATTATTGTTCAGATTGAAGAGAACCACTCACAAAGCAAAATAAAGTTTGTTTGAATCTGCAGATAGTTACCATTGTTACATTTTTCAACTTTTCACACAAGTATTGTACTTAGTATTTGATTCTTGTTATGTCTACAAATATGCTAACATTTGAAAAATCTTAGAAAAACAGTCTTGATGGTGTAAATCTGGACGTGACAGGGACTGAAAGCATCTACATACATATTGTTTTAACCACATTGAACACAGGGTACCATTAACTGCATCTAAGCTGGATTATTATACATTTTTCTTTTTAGTCATGGTGAAATTTGTTGGTACCCATCATTTTTTAATTTTTTTTTTATAGTCATGGTGAAATTTGTTAGTACCCATAAGTTTCTCTAAAACAACTAATGCCGCGTACACTCAAGCGGAATTTCCGACAGAAAAAGTCAGATGGGATCTTTTCATCATATATTCCGACCGTGTGTATGCCCCATCTGACTTTTTACGTCAAAAATTCTGACAGACCTAGAAAGAGAACATGTTCTAAATTTTTCCGACAGAACCAATTCCTATCGGGAAAACCGCTCGTCTGTATGCTGTTCCAACGTACCAAAAGCGATGCATGCTCTGAAGCAAGTACGAGACAGAAGCTACTGGCTATTGAACTTCCTTTTTCTAGTCCCGTTGTACTTGTTGTACGTCACCGTGTTCTTGACAGTCGGACTTTGGTGTGACCGTGTGTATGCAAGACAGCTTGAGTGGAATTCCGTCGGAATTCCGTCTGAGAAACCTTCAGAGTTTATTCAGATGGAAAAAACGCAGCATTACTTGAATCTAACAAAATTAAATGGCATCAGGCATTGTTTATTCCACATGTAATAAAATAAAATAATTTTTTTTTTTTTTTCAAAAGCATACTTAAAATAATAATAAAACAAATGAAATCATCATGGACAAAAATGATGGAGCCCTTATCCTAAAACTTTGCTGTGCAATCTTTGTAGGCAAGCACTGCAAACAAGCCATTTTTGCAGCTCTCAGTGAGACTTCTGTACTTGCCAATGGGTAGCTTGGTCCACTGTTATTGAGCAAACTGTTCCAGCTGTCTCACGTTTGAAGGGTGTCTTCTCTAGACTGCTCTGCTCTTTCCATAGATATTTCATATGATTAAGCTCAAGGACCATAGAGGACCAGTTTAGAATTGCCCAATGTTTAGTTCCTAGCCATTCTTGGTTGTTTTACCCCCTTGGTGCACCTGTGCTTGAGACTGTGTGCTTTATGGCTTTGGGTAGTACATTGCTTTGAAAGCTTTCATATGTGAACATAGAGCTGATGCGACTTGCCAAAAAAACTCCAGTTTTGTTTCATCTCTCCAAAGGACCTTTTCCCAGAAGCATTGTGACTTGTCATATGCATTTTAGCAAATTTCAGTCTGACTTTTTTTTAGGGCTGTTACTGATTAAAATTTTCGTATTTGATTAATCAATTTTTTTTTTTAAATCGATTAATCAACTAATTTCGATTAATTCTAAGGCCGCCTACACACGAGCGGACTTTCCTGCGGGATTGTCCGCCGGACTAGAGTCCGCCGGACAATCCGCTCGTGTGTGGGCGGCGGCGGACTTTTTCCTCCCAAAAGTCCGGCGGACTAAGTTTTAAGTTCAGACTTAAAATTGTCCGCTGGACTCGGCAGTCCGACGGACAATCCCGCGATCTGTGTGCTAGTCCGCGGGACTTTTGAAATGAACGGACTTGCCTCGCACACGGAGGAAAGTCCGTTCATTTAGAACGTGACTCCAGGCAGACGGGACTAGCGAAGGCAGGGAATGCCGCTGCGCTAGCCCCGTCACCTGGCATGGATTTAAAGGGGAATCCCTACGCCGAAAAAACGGCGTGGGGGCCCCCCCAAGTTCATCTCAGACCCTTATCCGAGCCTGCAGCCCGGCCGGTCAGGAAAGGGGGTGGGGACGAGCGAGCGCCCCCCCTCCTGAGCCGTACCAGGCTGCGTGCCCTCAACATGGGGGTGCCCTGGGGAAAGGGGGGCCCTGCGGCCCCCCCACCCCAACGCACCTTGTCCCCATGTTGATGAGGACAAGGGCCCTTCCCGGCGACCCTGGCCGTTGGTTGTCGGGGTCTGCGGGCAGGGGGCTTATCGGAATCCGGGAGCCCCCTTTAATAAGGGGGCCCCCAGATACCGCCCCCCCACCCTATGTGAATGAGTATGGGGTACGATGTACCCCTACCCATTCACCTAAGGAAAAAAAGTGTAAATAAAAAAACGACACAGTTTTTTAAAGTATTTTATTGCACAGCTCCGGCGGTCTTCTTCCGTCTTGGGGGGTCTTCTCGCCGGACTCCTCCGCTATCTTCTGCTCTTTTACCTAGCTCTTTCACCAGCAGAGGAGCCCGGCTTTCTCCTTCGTAGCTGCCGTCGTCGTCTGGGGGTCTCGTTCCGCCTTCGGGGGTCTTCGGGGGTCTCTTCTGTTCTTCTTGCCACTGTCGCCGCCTTCTGCGTCGTCGTCTTCTTCTTCCGATGTTGACTCGTCGCTCTCTCTGGCCGGAATGGCAGAGACACGCGGTGTTGTGACTTATATAGGGACAAGGGGCGGGGCCACCGACTCATGTCACATGGTGACCCCGCCCCCATATGATGTCACAGTCCCGGAGGTAACCCCCTGAGGAAGATACGCCACACCCTGAGTATTGACACGGGGAGGGGCCAGGACGGACCGAGTGACAGTACACCTGCCTGGAGGGGATACAAGCCATACTGTTTACAGTATTTTATTGAGCCTTATGAAGTACGGTGCACTGACGCACCTTATACATGTGAGTACCCTGGCGGGGGAATGTTTTTTAACTTGTCTATTACATTTTGTAAAACGGTATTGCACTATTATGCCCTGTACACACGGTCGGATTTTCCGACGGAAAATGTCCTATCGGACCATGTTGTCGGAAATTCCGACCGTGTGTGGGCTCCATCTGACTTTTTCCGTCGGAATTTCCGACGGAAAAAGTTTGAGATCCTGCTCTCAAATTTTCCAACAACAAAGTCCTATCGGACTTTTTCCGATAGTGTGTAGCGAAATCCGACGGACAAAGTGCCACGCATGCTCAGATCACATTACAAGACCAAAGCTATTGGCTACTAGCATCTACGTAGTCCCGTCGTACGCAGCGAACGTCACCACGTTCAGGATGATCGGATTTTCCGACAACTTTGTCCGACCGTGTGCATGCAACACTAGTGTCGGACAAAATCCGTCTGAAAAAATCCGACGGATTTTGTGGTCGGAATTTCCGACCGTGTGTACGGGGCATTAGTCTTTTTCCTTTTTTCATGTGCCTCTGAGATCATTACACTGAGGATACTACTGATCCAGTGAAACAGCTGAGAACCCTATAGTGGTTCATATGCGTGTTTTGAGTGTAAAAGCTGGTCACACGCTCTGAGGTGAGCTTATTACCATAAGGGGTTCCCGGATTTCACCTATGCATGATTCAGAGCCACATTTGGATGTAACAAGCATGTCAATAGAATGATCACCGGGAATCACATCACCTGCATCTAGTCTCACATCAATTAACATTTTGTGTTTCTTATCACAGCCCAAGACAGGCTGCCACAAAGAACTGTTTTTTTAATAATATAGAGACACTTGTGTGGTTTATGCACTTGCATTTTTTTTAATAAATCTTTTATACATGTTTGCTATCATATATGTATGCATTTAGCACTTTTTTCATCTAATATTATTATTATTATTAATATTTTATTTTTTGGTGTGTTATTGTGCATGGCACCTTGTAACTCTAAAGCAGGCATGTCCAAAGTCCGGCCCGCGGGCCAATCGCGGCCCGCGTTCTGGTTTTGAACGGCCCGCCTGTTTATCTGGACATGTATATCTTTTGTGGCCCCCAACGATCTCCCAGCGCCGGGGCCACAAAAGATATATATGTCCGGATGCCTTGGAGGGGACAGGGAGGAGGCGGGACAAGAGCCGTGCACACAGGAGTATTTCCTGTTTACACGGCAGCCTCTATAATAGGAAGTCCCGTCTCCAGCACTGCCATTGGACGGCTGTTCTGTCCATCAAAGGAGGCGGGACCTTGTATTAAAGAGGCCGCAGAGAAAACAGGAGTTTCTCCTGTATGTTATCTTTTGGCGCTCGTCCCGCCCCCTCCCTGTACCCTCCGAGGCGGCAGATGGAGGGGCATAATTCAGGCTGCACTGCACAATGGTGAGTCTGCATTCCTGACAATGATGGGGGCTGTGTATTCCTGACAATGATGGGGGCTGTGTATTCCTGACAATAATGGGGGCTCTGTATTCCTGACAATGATGGGGGGTGCTGCATTCCTGACATTCCTGACAATGATGGGGGGCTGCATTCCTGACATTCCTGACAATGATGGGGGGCTGCATTCCTGACATTCCTGACAATGATGGGGGGCTGCATTCCTGACAATGATGGGGGGCTGCATTCCTGACATTCCTGACAATGATGGGGGGCTGCATTCCTGACATTCCTGACAATGATGGGGGGCTGCATTCATGACATTCCTGACAATGATGGGGGGCTGCATTCCTGACAATGATGGGGGGGCTGCATTCCTGACAATGATGGGGGGCTGCATTCCTGACATTCCTGACAATGATGGGGGCTGCATTCCTGACATTCCTGACAATGATGGGGGGCTGCATTCCTGACAATGATGGGGGCTGCATTCCTGACATTCCTGACAATGATGGGGGGCTGCATTCCTGACATTCCTGACAATGATGGGGGGCTGCATTCCTGACATTCCTGACAATGATGGGGGGCTGCATTCCTGACATTCCTGACAATGATGGGGGGCTGCATTCCTGACATTCCTGACAATGATGGGGGCTGCATTCCTGACATTCCTGACAATGATGGGGGGCTGCATTCCTGACATTCCTGACAATGATGGGGGCTGCATTCCTGACATTCCTGACAATGATGGGGGGGCTGCATTCCTGACATTCCTGACAATGATGGGGGCTGCATTCCTGACAATGATGGGGGGCTGCATTCCTGACATTCCTGACAATGATGGGGGCTGCATTCCTGACATTCCTGACAATGATGGGGGGCTGCATTCCTGACATTCCTGACAATGATGGGGGCTGCATTCCTGACATTCCTGACAATGATGGGGGCTGCATTCCTGACATTCCTGACAATGATGGGGGCTGCATTCCTGACATTCCTGACAATGATGGGGGCTGCATTCCTGACATTCCTGACAATGATGAGGGATGTATTCCTGACATTTCTGACAATGATGGGGGCTGCATTTCTGACATTTCTGGCAATGGTGGTGCTGCAGATGGGCACTGACCCTTATTTTGCTTCATATTTCTTTATTTAAAATTGTATTTTTTTCCTAAATCTTCCTTCTTAAAGTGAAGGTGCGTGTTATACGCCAATAAATACGGTATATCCAAATAACACGCCTGAGATCATTTCTTTACTCACACACAGCCACAAAGGCAAGAGAATTCTTGTTGGGCAGTGTGTCAGTACTCGAACGAACACACAGACTGAATTTTAATGGTTCAAACAATGTCAGGAAAAAAGGTCGGCCCTCACGCATGTTCGCTTCATCAAATCTGGCCCTCTTTGAAAAAAGTTTGGACACCTCTGCTCTAAAGGGTCCATATAACCTCACAGAGTTTTTTTTTGTTTGTTTTTTGGCAGTTGTGCGTTTACAGATTTTGTGCACATTATTTGTTTTTGCTATATTTTGCACTTTACACCAGTTGTATGTTTACTATTTTATGCACATTGTTATATTCTTGTGGATCTATAACTATAGATTAAGATACAGATTATCTAGTGCATAGCCATTCCAGCGCAGCGTATATTTTATCTTGTGTTTAATGTGCACGAACGTATGAGACGTGTTTAACGTTTGCAGCTTGATAGTGGCAGGTTGGTAGGGGGTTCTTTAAGACTCGCAGGATTTTGTTGTTTTGTTGGGTTATTCACTGTATTGTGTAAAAGGCTGTTTGATCCTGTCTTCTCTGATCCTCCTTTCTTTTACTGTCCCCAATCCATCTGCTTATAGTACAGAGCACTAGGAGGCCCTCTGCACATGCTCAGTTTGGTGTGTATTGCTGGAGAGTTTTTTTTTTTGGGGGAGTGTGCATGTAATCATTACAGGGTCAATCAGCACTGTCCAGACAGAGGGTTAGGAGTCATGCAGCCTCATAGGACAGTCAGGGGAGGATGAAAACTCCTCCTACAAGCTTTTACCAGTCACTGATAGAAGTCACAAGACTGCTATATACTACTGATGAGAAAAGGTATTTAGTTTGTATTTACTAAAATAATTGCATTTCAATGTTCTGTGTACTGTGAAAGACTGGATATAGTGAATGCAGGCTCCTGGGTTTAGTAACACTTTAAGTGTGGTGCCAAACCACAAAATGACTACTTATCTCCATTTGAATAGGCTGTCTTATTATAAGAATGAACATGTGTGAACTTATTACAGAAAACCACTAGTAGCTTGAATTATCATTATGGTCCAAATACATATAATGTTTTCTTGGGGGTTCCCACAAATCTGTCCAGGCGTTTTTAGAATATTTCTGTAGAATAAGGAATCCTTTATTATTTTTCAAACTTTATTCTATGACATACAATCTAATCACTTTTTGAGAGAAATAAAGCATTGTATCAATGAGCTGTAAGGGTAGCAACAAATTTGTCCATGACAAATTTACAGCATCGGCAACTCGGGGGCGTGTGATATCGCTCCTCTGGTCATGTGACAGTGCTTGGGTGTAGTGGCTGCCTACTTGGCCTGAGCTCTGTCACAGGGGAGCAGGTCACATGCTCCTCATCCCCAGAATCATTGGATAGTTTTGCGACCTGCAACAGAGGAAAAATTGGCAAAGGAGCATAGGCAATATGAGCGTAAAGCCTAGTACACACTAGTAGTTTTTTTTTACCAACAGAACTGAATGAAAAAAACTGACAGTTCAGGAGGAGCCGCTGTACTAACTATCCGATGTTCGTACAGTACAGAGATCTCCCCTGCTGTTTTATTGTGTTCTGAATGGGTGGCGGCCAGTGCTCTCAGCCATTGGCTGAGAGGGCTGATCGGGAGTCGATCGGCAGACCTTTTTTCTGTCATGCCCCTTCTCTGACAGAACCCGGCTGAACGGCTGGCTTTTGTTGGACCAACTGCAGTACACACAGGTTGAATGTCACCCGGCATGCGGCCCCTGTGTACTAGACTTAAAGGGGTTGTATACCCTCAATTACAACTTGTACCTACAGGTAAGCCTAGATTAAGGCTTACCTGTAGGTACAAGAAATATCTCCTAAACCTGCACGGTTTAGGAGATATTTGCACAGAACGTTTTACAACGTTGTCTGCGGCGCATGCGCGCCGTAGACAACGGTGCATTTACAGGGTTAATCCCCATTCAAAACTGCGGCTCGCCGCAGTTGAAGTGTCCCACGCGCATGCGCGGAGCGACGTCTTCGCTGCTCTGGCCAATCACAGCGCCGCAGCGGCGCTGTGATTGGCCGGAGCGGCGATACCCGGATGGCTGAGAGATGGCTGCGGCTGGAGGGGGAGAAGAGGACGGCGTCGGGGGCCCCGATCTAAGGTAAGTGATGCATAATGAGCTAGTATGCTAGTCATACTAGCTCATTATGACTTTGTCTTGCAGGTAGTGTACAAAAAAGAAAAAACGGGTATACAACTGCTTTAAGGCTTTTTTGTATTGAAAATATTTAAATAAAAAAAAAAAAGCTAGGCATATATAAAAATGTGTTGTCTGGAAGAATTTGTAGCTTTGGGGTACCTACCTTATTAACTTCCCATCTCAGTTATTTGACATCAGATATTCTGCTGCAATTTACAGAACCACAGCCTTTTATATTAGTGCTTGAACCTAAAGAATTTCTAATCCCTCTACCACAGTAATACACGTGCACGCTCTCGCACGCACAAACCTTTCAGAAGCAAGCCAATTACTGTTGCTGCATGTTTTGAATTGTGGAAGGAAGTTATTAGAGTACCAAGAGGAAACTCCTGAAACAACAAGGAGAACATATACACTCCTATACTGTAGATAGGGTCCTAGTGCTCACAGTTGCTGCGGTCATAACTTATAGGTTGAGTCTTTCTTGGGTAATTGTTTGGATAACACTACTGCTATGAAAAGATAAAAGCAATCTACAGAGGACATCATCTAGTTACTGGGCAGAGCCTAAGGAGTATGAGTCGGTGAGCATGGATGGATTACACTCATTATAATCTATTTTACACCCAGCGCAGGCAAGTTTTATTAGGATGAGCACTCGTCTAAGATCCTTGTTTTATTGCCTACAATAACCATCATTATAGGTTAATTTTACAGGTGAAAATAACATTTTATGCACAAGTTGGGTGGATTTGTAATGTCTAAATAAAATACGTTTTTTTTTTTTTTTTTTTAGAACTTTTAATAGGGATATGTTTACCAGACTCTGTTAAAGCTAGATACAAATTGATGTTTACCCTTCTGATAAGTCTCAAAGTGATTCTAAATGCTCAAATTGTTTTAAATAAAAATAACAAACATTCTATGCTTACCTGCTCTGCAGTGTTACCAACCTACCAGATTGAAATTTACTGGCACGACACCCAAAATTTACTGGCGCAGCCACGTTTTTACTGGCATTTCCCAAAGTTTATAAAATTGCAGTTTTAAGTGCGGATTTCATTTTTTTAGGTAACAAACAAGTTATATGTGTAATTAGCAATGTGATTTAAGGAAGATATTAAGTCAAAAAACATATTTCTTATTTTCAGTATAGTAAAGGTGGATTACTGTAACCCATCAGTATTTTGGCACCTATGTCAAATTTGAGAGATTTCCCCTTCATTTTTGTCCCCAAAGAAAGAGAGAGAGACGGCTCCCACATTCGGTTACTGTACATTGCTGCCCACCAGGTTACTGTACATTGCTGCCCACCAGGTTACTGTACATTGCTGCCCATCATCTGGTTACTGTACATTGCTGCCCATCAGGTTACTGTACATTGCTGCCCATCATGTTACTGTACATTGCTGCCCATCATGTTACTGTACATTGCTGCCCATCATCTGGTTACTGTACATTGCTGCCCATCATGTTACTGTACATTGCTGCCCATCATTTGGTTTCTAGGGGTTACTGCACAATCATTACCTGCAACTCCGTGTCCCCCTCTGCAAACTGCTCAGTCCTGCCGCTGCATTATTAATCACCACCCTCACTGCTGGTAGAAGGGTGAGGAAGAATGCATGTGAAGAATGTGTGTTCTTGATCTCCATGTTCGTTCTGCTGACCGGAGAAGGGGGAGGGGGGGCCGTGGGGGGACATCACAGAGAGCCTGCTCTGGCTCACTCCTTGTCAGACTCACAGCAACCGCTCCGGTCCTGACAGAGGAGAAGCAGGCTTTCTAGAACATACAGCCCACAGCCGTGCCTCTCCTCTGTCAGTGTGGCCAGGAGAACAAGCGAGGGTGATGCCTGGTAATGTTAAGTGCAGGGAAGAGAGCAGAGCAGACTCCCGCCCGCCCGCCTGAATACAGCACACCCAAACATTCGGCTGGCCGCATCTTCTTGTCAAATGTGGCGGGCTGCAGGAGGAGGGCTGGTTACAGTATGGCTGATTGGCTGAGAGGCTATGGTGGGCGGAGCAATTCTCTGAGGCACAGATCGGATCTTCTCGGCAGCTGGCTCTCGGGCATCTCCGGGAATTGCGCATGCGCAGTTCCAAGCTGAGCTGGCCACAGCCATTTTTACTGGCACTTTTTCCGTGTCACGGACATTTACGGACAGCGAAAAATTGCCCTGTTTTTACGGGCTGTCCGTAATTCTACGGGCGGTTGGCAACACTGCTGCTCTGTGCAGTGGTTTTGAATAGTGGATTTGCTCTGTGCAGTAGTTTTGCACAGAGCAGGCTTGATCTTCCTCTTCTCGGGTGTCCCTCCGGTGCTCCTGGCTCTGCCCCCTCCCCACCCAGTGCCCCCATAGTTGCTTCCTTGGGGGAGGGCGGCACTTGTGCGGGCTTGCTCCCAAGCTCTGCATTGTGTGTCCATTGAGCCCCCCCGCTCCCTCCTTACTGACTGTGATTGACACCAGCAGAAGCCAATGACTCCTGCTGCTGTCTCTGAGCCAATGAGGAGGGAGAGAGCTGCTGTTTTCGTGCACATCGCTGGATCAAAATCGGTCTCAGGTAAGTACAGACTAAGGGGGGGGCTGGGGCGGAGCTGCATGCAGAAGGTTTTTAACCTTAATGCAGAGAATGCATTAAAGGTTAAAAAAAAAAAAAAACCTTCTGCCTTAGAACCACTTTAAACCATTAACTTGCAGCTGTGGTGTATAGGCCACATATAAATCGAATAATTACCAGTAAGAGGAGGAGACAGGCTGCAAAAATGAGCTACACTTAATGGCTCTTTCACATGTAACCGGTCTTCTCTGATCAGCAGGGGATCCATAAGCAGATCCCTTGCTGAGTCAGAGCCAAACTGGATGGATGTCAGTTTTTCTACATTCGTGCCCCTTTTCAGTTTCTGTCCAGCAGACACAGGCAGACCCTTTATAGCTCTATTGGCAGGTGGATCTAAATGGACTCCGATGTCCATTTACATCAGGTTACCTCCAATTCTTCACGTATAGGTCTGAAAAAAATTGAAAAGCACGCAGTCCTGTGTGTGTTGTTTTTTTTTCTTTCTGGACCTGGATGGACTCAAAGGTAGGTGGGTGTAAACTGTTAACAGATTTGTTTCATGGAGTTTCCAATCAGGTCCACCTGAAAAACTGTCAGGCAGACCTGATTGGAAAACCCATGGGAAAGGGCTCTTTAACAGTGTGAACCCAGGCATCATCAGGTGCAAATCTCTGCCCAGTAACTTGAGCACCATAGAAGTCTTCAAAGTCAAAACAATCCTATGTGAAAATAATTTTCACTAAAAAGATAGATGCCTGTCCATCCCCTACCATTCATTATTGGTTGCTCAAGTAATGGACAGCCTCGGTGTCCAAAAGGCAGATGCAGGAGGGGCTTTAAGCTCTTAGCTCCCATACACACGGTCGGAAATTCCAACCACAAAATCCGCCTGATTTTTTCTGACGGATTTTGTCCGACACTGGTGTTGCATACACATGGTCGGACAAAGTTGTCGGAAAATCTGATCATTCTGAACGTGGTGACGTTCGTTGCGTACGACGGCACTACGTAGAGGCTAGTAGCCAATAGCTTTGGTCTCATAATTTGATCTGAGCATGCATGGCACTTTGTACGTTGGAATTCTCTACACACGATCGGAAAAAGTCAGATCGGATTTTGTTGTCGGAAAATTTGAGAGCAGGATCTCAAATTTTTTCCGTAAAAATTCCGATGGAGCCCACACACGGGCGGATTTTCCGACAACATGGTCTGATCGGACATTTTCCGTTGCAATTTCCGACCGTGTGTATGGGGGCTAACAAATGTTTTATATATTGCAGCTTACCAAGCCCTAAATGTGGTGACTGCATTCATTTTTGTTTTATAGGCTTTTTTTCCTATTATTTTCACATGGTGATCCATCTAGTAACACACTTCCTGTCTCGAAGTGTCTCCACTTTGGTTGGAGGAGCAACAGAGACACAACAGCATTGTGAATCTGGGGAGAGGGTAGTGTTAGATGCAATAGCAGAGTTGGATGAACTTTACTAACAAATTTAAAGTTCATCTTTTTTTTTTTCTCCTAAATTCCAGCTCCCCTATGTGCCAATATAGCATTAATGTACTTCTTTTGCAAAAAGAAAACAGCTTCCCATGAATTCTACACATTCATACCTCACTCTCTTCATGGCTGCTTAAACACACTGCTTGATTACTTCTGCCTTACTTCCTGGACAGACTTTAGGTCCTGACACAGGAAGGAGTTGACCAGCTGATCTCATTAGCACACACCCTGCATCATCTACCCTCAGCTGGTCAACTCCTTCCTGTGTCATGACCTAAAGTCTGACCAGAAAGTAAGGCAGAACTAATCGAGCAATGTGTTTAAACGGCCATGAAGAGAGTGAGGTAAGCGTGTGTAGAATTAATGGAAAGCTGTTTTATATTTACAAAAGAAGTACATTAATGTTATATTGGTACATAGGGGAGCTGGAATTTAAAACAAAAAACAAAAGGTGAACCATTTTAAGCTGAACTTCAGCTAACATTTTTTAAGTAGTTATTATTTTTTTTTTTGGGGGGGGGGGATAAAGGTCTTGCATAAATAAATAAAAAGCTGAATAAATAAATAAAAAGCTGTTTGCTGGACAACTTGATCTGTTAAGGATGTTTAGAAATAACACACTTACTTGCTAGATCACCATGTAAAGGAAAAAAAAGCCTAAAAAACATCAGAGGACCCCCTCAGGTTTCTCCAAATCCTGGTAATGGGATAAATGCATGCATCCTGCCTCTAGACCTCCTGACATCAATGCATAGCGTCAGATATGGAGTATATTATCATGAAAATGTTTGCTGTAAGCGAAGTCTCGCAGCTCTAAATTAGAATTCATGGTGACCACACTTCGTACAAGTGCATTGGCCCAATACATTTTCACTCTGAATGCTCTATACATACAGATTGATTGTTATGGGCTGCTGCACTTTGCACATGATCATTTCTCTGTGTTCTGTCTTATGACATATACATGGAATGGAGCATTTTCTGAAGTTCTAAGATGTTCTAGCATGATGTATGACAATAGTGTCTTTACGTCGGGGTGAATGTTCTCCGCTTACTGTATCTGGTAAACACAAACTTGTTTCTGTTTCAGGGTGACGTTTTTGCTGGGGTTACTTTTTGCAAATTGTGAATTAACTGGATGCACAAGGTAAGAGGCTTTGATCTACAAATAAGTATTGTTGTTGTAACTACTGTTTTTTATTTTACAATTTATTTGCAGCATATTAAACAGTGTTTGTGTATATGGTGTATTTTATATGCGTGATGACAAATATAAACACAAAAACGTTCAGGTTTAATGGCAGAGAGAACTTTAAAAATAATAGAAAGTTATTAAGCATTATAATAGACTGTTGCGTAACATTCTTATTAGGATTATGCAATTATATAATTTATGTGCATCTAATATGAATGTATATGTGTATTTAGTTCTTAGGGTTTGAATGTGTGAGTGTTTCATTCATACTGTAAGTTTAGCAGCAAGCACAGAAGGACATGTACACTTGCTCTGTAACTCTTAAATCAGAGATATGGGCTGTAACTAAACTGCTCTTACAGCATTTCACTATTACCTGGAAGGCAGCCAAGCCCAAAATAGTCATCTGCATAGGCCTGTCTTGCATATGGATAGTGGCGAATGACAGGGGGACATTTCTTTTCTCAAGCAATGATACTGTGTTAAAATGTGATATATCTGGAAGCAAATTCATGTTTTTGATGGTTTCTTTTCTTGAATTGTATATATTTTCACTAAGACATGTGTAATTATAACACGTACAGGTATTCATTACCTCTCAGAGTACAGTATTAACCCTGGCAATGACTTAATTGTCTTTTCTCCTCATTTTTTTTTTTTTTTAGCGCTAGCTCTTGCAAAAAAAGATATTTCCCTTCAATCCAAAGTTTCTAAAAAAAATAAAATAAGGGGGGGGGGTGCAGATTACTATCCTGCGGCCTTGGGACCGGGTTGTGTGTGTGCTGTGACCGTGACCAGTGTGGGTAGCAAATTTGGTCAGTAGGTGGTGAAATAGTACAGTAGGTGGTAGAAATAATGCCTGATTTGGTGTCAGCTGTAAGAATGGTACCCCATCTTTGGTATTAGTGGGAGAAATAGTGCCTGATTGGTATTAGTGGGAAGAATGGTACCGCAGCTTTGGTATTAGTGGGAGGAATAGTGCCTGATTGGTATTGGTAGGAAGAAGGGTACCCCATCTTTGGTATTAGTGGGAGAAAAAGTGCCTGATTGGTATCAGTGGGCAGCATGGTATCCCATCTTTGGTATTAGTGGGAGGAATAGTACCTGATTGGTATCAGTGGGCGGAATGGCACCTAATCTTTGGCATCATTGGGGGTAATTCTGCCCTATTGTTGGTGTCAGTGGAAGGAATGGTGTCTCGTATCATTGGGAGGAATAGTGCCCCAAGGACCAGATAAAGGCAAGCAGAGGCCTCATTCACGGCTGCAGTTTGGAGACCACTGACTTAGATTATAAATTCTCATGAGCAGGGTCCTCTGAACTCTACTTTATTTGAATTTGCTATATAAATCCTCAGCAAGAAATAAGATAAAAGTGTGTGTATATGTGTTTATATATGTGTATATGTGATATATATATATATATATATAATCTCTTCTAGTGCCTTCATCAGTTCATCCCTCACAGTTCCTACCTTTTGTTTCACCAGCCCCTTCCTCTTAGATTGTAAGCTCGCAGGGCTCCTCTAACCCTCTTGTTTTGAATTGTACTGTTGGTGTAGTGTCTCCCTACATTGTAAAGCGCTGCACAAACTGTTGTCGCTATATAAATCCTGTATTATAATAATAATAATAATATATATATCTTTTTTAACGAATTATAAAGTCACAGTGCAAGTCCCAGATTGAAACAAAGTGTCAATCTTCTTCAGATATAGTGAAAATGTTCCATAGTATCTGTTTCTCCTTCATGGTAAAGCTTCTTCTTTCATGAGGCACACGCGAGCACCTGCACCAACTGTAATCTCACTCCGCCTCCCATGTCGCAGGTTCCTTATATCTGCTTATTTATTATCAAATGACAACCATAGAGTAAAACAACTTTACAAATTTTAATATAAAAATGCAATGACATAGTGTTAACACTATAGCAACATACAAGACAGCATGCAAAATATAGGCATTCACTTTCCTTTTCCCATCACTGTCATGCAGCTTGCAATGGTTTCTGAATAATTCCCCACTCCACGCTGAGGATCAGCTCGCTGCTCTGCACTGATATTGACAGCAAGATCTGTATGTGTTACCAAATTCTGTCCAGCGCGTTTTGTCATTGACGACTTTGTCAAGCTTTATATATTCTGTATACTAATATAATAGTTTGCTTTGTGCACAGTTTCTAGGTAGTTGAGACCTTTAGGCTACCAGAATTTAGAGTTATACACAAATAATTGCCAAAGTTGTCGCAAAGCCAGATGATCGTGTCAAACTCTGCAGATTGATTTCCATCATGCAGAAATTAATAAATATAGCCGGCACCCGCTGTAGCTCTTGTGATACTTTAGTTACTTGTGCTATGATTAGGACCCACTGAGAGAGAATATTTATTACAGAATTAAAATTGAGACAATTGCATAGAATTTCATAAAGTATTTACAGAAATGTGCCTTTAAGCATAAACAACACACCACCTACATACATATACACTATTTATCACAGACTGGAGGACCAATCAGATCACATTCCAATATTGGTAAAGAGAATGAAAAGGCGGTGTGTCATATTCTAGCTCAGCTCTACATGTTGTGCGTATTCAACAGATGCTTCTTCAGGAGATTATGGTGTATTATTGTAGTTGAAAAACGAAGGGGAAGGGTGACCGCACCGAATGTGATGGAGACAACTGCCTCCACCATGTTCGGTGCTGTCACCCAAGCAGAGATTTCCAGGGAACCTCACTCCTCAAGATACAAATTGGGAATTATATACAACGGATACCTGAGCGGTGTGGTTAGTGGGAGGTTCTCCCCTTACTAATCCAAACATTACTACAATAGTTATCGTGGATACTTTCTATTACTTACTCCCGTCAAGGATTATGAACCCCCATAGGGTTTATGTTGTGAGGCTGCCTTATAGATTGGTTTAGAAGTGTTGTGAAGACCTGTTTACCTGAATATCCACCTGTGCTGTATACTATTCTCTGCTCACCCTTCCCCTTTGTTTTTCAACTACAATAATACGCCATAAGCTCCTGAAGAAGCAACTGTTGAATACGCGCAACATGTAGAGCTGAGCTAGAATATGACACACCACCTTTTTGTTCTCTTTACCAATATTGGAAAGTGATCTGATTGGTCCTCCAGTCTGTGATAAATATTGTATATGTATGTAGGTAGTGTGTTGTTTATGCTTAAAGGCAAATTTCTGTGAATACTGAAATTCTATGCAATTGTCCCAATTTTAATTCTGTAATAAATATTATTTTTTAAAATATACTTGTGTTATGCCTATTAATTCCACCATCCACCAATTTTTTCTGTAATCCAATTTATCAGGACATGGCATTATATACTAAATCTCTGTATCCACAGTACCGCTCTGTGGTGATAAAAATTTTATTCATAAGACCCACTGAGGGTGGATATGCCTGAACCTGGAGGACTGCATGTTGTATTCCCTCCAGTAAATAAAGTATTGCAAGAGCTACAGCAAGTGCCAGCTATATTCATTCATTTACATGTGTTGGAATTGATGGGAGCTTTCTATTGCACCACACTTGCAGACATGGATACCTGACACACGTGAACAGCAGCGTGTTGTTTACTTGGATCATGCAGAAATTACGGAAAAAGTAACTGGAAAATGCAGCTGTGTTAGAATAGCACCTTCCTTACAACCTTGTGGGATAGGATGAAGATATCAACTACCACTTGTTATATTGGTCAAGGTTGGAGCATATAAGGTATGCATGTTCTATACCTTTGGGAATCCTTTGAAAGCTGGAAATCACTGTAGTAGTCTCCCTTACTATAGTGATCGCCATGGTCATCTGAGTCCCATGCCAAGTGGCTGTTCTGCTGCATAGTAAACACAGTAGGTCACCCACTTGGCACAGGCACCATTCACAGACATTTTTCACAATTAATGCAAGGCGTTCTCAGACTGGACTAAGGGAAAGACGGGGCAGTGATGTCACAATCTCCATGTAGTTCAGTCAGAGAATAGGACCTGGAAGACAACAGTGGTTTCCAGCTTCCCCAGGGATCCAACAGGTATAGCATATGTACTGTATACTTACATTGGTCTAAGCTATAGCAACGTAACTATGCAAAAAATCTGTACATGGAGTTCGATTTATTATTTTTTTTATATATATACTGTGTGTAATGTATATATATAATATGTATGTATATGTATGTGTGTGTGCGCACGCAGGGTGTGCCAGGTGTGCTTGGACACACCCTAATCACCCAATTCGTATTAGCATTATTGCTCTGTGTGCTGATGGGTAGATGGGATAGATCTCCCACTGAGCAACTCTGCTTATAAGAGAAGTGTGCAAGCATTTCTCTCTCACTCTAATGCCGCGTACACACTATCGGATTTTCTGGCGTACTTAGTCCGACGGACCAGGGTCCGGCGGACAATTCGATCGTGTGTGGGCTCCAGCGGACTTTTTCTTCCCAAAAGTCTGGCGGAGTTATAAAGAAGTTTTGACTCAAAATTATCAATCCGGTCGTCTGTGTGCTAGTCCGATGGACTAAAACCAACGCTAGGGCAGCTATTGGCTACTGGCTATGAACTTCCTTATTCTACGTCATCACGTTTGAATCCGGCGGACTTTTGGAGTGATCGTGTGTGGCCAAGTCCGTTCACTTGAAAGTCCGGCGGACCTCAGCTGCAAAGTCTGTCGGATTGTCCGCCGGAAAGTCCGATCGTGTGTACGTGGCATAAATCTGGAGGCTGGTAGATCGTGTGCCGATGGGGAAGAGTGCCACAAGGAAGGCTGTATGTGTAAAGGTATATACATGCATGTGCATTTAAGCTTTGCTGTGCACACCGTAATGCAATAGGCTGCGCACACCTATTATATATATATATATATATATATATATATATATATATTGTTGAATCCCAGTGACATTTACAAGGGCCGAATTTCAATCTATGTTCACCTTTGGAAACACATAGCATCAGTATGTAATAAGCATAATGATATTAAAGCCCAATTCTAGGAATTAAAAAAAAAAAGCCCTTGCAGGGCCCCATCCCCCCATTCCCCCACACTACAAGGCTTGTTACGTCTAGGAGTTCCCAGTGCAGGCGCTATCACTTACCTTCCATTCTGCTCCAGCACCCTCCTCCGTGTCATCACATACAATACAGGGACATTAAAGTAGATTTTTGGCCTAACCCTAACCAGTCTTAAAAATGTTCCTTGCACTTGCTGCTACCTATGCTGCCTAATCTGTGTAAAATAGATTTGTATGCTTGCCTATTATTAGTCTGCTTCTGACCTGTCATGTGATCTGCAGCCCCGGCTCCTCTGTATCAGTTAACGGTGGCTACAGGGGAGAAGAAGAAGAGCTGACAAAGGCTGGGACATTGGAGCCTATGGTGATGTCACAGCTCCTGGAATTCTGAGCCCTTATCAATCGCTCCCTCCTCTCCCCTGCAGCTGAAGTTCACAATCAGTGGGGATCAGGTCACCAGACCAGAGCTTACAAAAATATATATATATATTTCTTAACACAGGTAAGGCCATAGGTTCTCAGCCTGTGGCTCTCCAGCTGCTGTAGAGCTACAAGTCCCTTGAGGCATTGCAAGCTGCTTACAAGCATGACTCCCAAAGGCAGAGGCATGATGGGACTTGTAGTTCTGTAACAGCTGGATGGAGGGCCAAAGGTTGAGCACTCATAGGTTAGGCAGTATAGGTAGCAGGAAGTGGACAATTTTAAAGCCTAGTTAGTGTTAGCTTAGAATTCGTATTTAAAACTGGCTGGAGTGAAACTGGAGACAACCTTGTCTTACAGAGCAGGCTGTGGAGGACTGGGTGCAGTGCTAGTGGGACCCTGCTAAAGTCAAGAATAGGGTTAGTATTTACTTCCTTTCTGTGCACCCTTAGCACACTGCAAGGGTGAATTATTATTATTATTTTGAAAAGGACGTAAGACAGAAGCAATAGATATGCTCTGGATGTAGGACAGTAAGGTTGCGGTATATGCCACATGCAGTATAATATCATTTAGAAAAAGTGAAAGACTTATATGGAAATATCCGAATTAACATCCGTGATAGTGTGTACCCTGTGCTCCTTGGATTTTCTTCACATCATCAGCCTACCTGCCTGCTTAATCAGCCGTGCTTGCCTGTCTGTTTGTGTTGACCCATGCGGTACCTATACGAGCTTTGGAGCCATTGAGTTGAGCAGAGATCCGCCAACCTTTTTATGACAAGCCTTTTGTGACTTGTGAGGCATATGCCCCTTCAAGTCCATTTGATCCGGTAAGCCTTATTCCATCAGGGTTAAGAGCCACCAGTCAACTATCACCCCACGTAACACATTGAACAAAGTCACCTGCTGGATATTGTGCCATTCACCTGACCACCAACCATCCATATGGACTTCACTACCATACACTTCAGTGTATAGGTTCTCACCCGGCACCAACCGTCTCAACCACTGTTGAGCCCACATTGTCACTTTTTACTTATCTTTTTATATTTATTTGTCACGATATATTTATCACTCAAACAAATCAGGGTTTCTTTCACTAAATAGTACCACATGTGCTTTTTTAGTTTGTTTTTCTGCATTTGTTTAATATAACTTTTATATTTATTATATTATAAGTTTTTACTTTGCTCATGTCATGAGGTTTTATGCTTTTATATTCATTTATATCTAAGGTAGATAGAGGGTGATATCACGCCACATCTGGCAAAAATCCTCCTTCCTTCCATTTGCATACCACCATCATTAAGACAGTTCAATTATACCTATATAGTACTTACTGTTTAGGTACTATTTTTCCTCCTAAGCGCTGCATTTATCTATAACCCATTCTTGACCCACCGACAATCTCTCGGGAATGCTAGCAGCTCCATCTATATAGTCACATACAGCGCAATATCTCCCCCCTTCCTTACCAATTAAATTATCTCGGTTACAAAAAACCTTAAAAAAATGAGCATCGGATTGGTTGTAATTGGTGTGCATCAAAGACTAGCTTTCCAAATATAACAGTCAGTCCAGTAGAGGGCAGCCTGAGAACTACAAATAAAAGTTCTGCTAGGCGAAAGCTTGGTCCTCTGAGATCAGCCTGCATTGTCACAACATATCTCCAGTACACAACTCCTGTCTCTGTGCTTTGTCACTGGACTGTTTTTTATGCCCCTTGTTTATAAACGTCAGAAACAGGGCATCTGGAAAAATCTATGCTCAAATGCCAGCAATGAAATACTGTTATGTTAACAGGGTTTTACGTGGTTTATTGATGTTTTCACACTATGTAACAGATTTTAATGCTTAAATTAGCTGGATTAAAAGAATTCCAGTAACATGTCAGGCAGTATTTCATACAGATGAGACATGGAGAGGCTTAACATACTACAGACTAATCTTTGTTTTGATTAGTGTTTTTTTTTTTCCCCGTAAGGTATTTGAAGTATTATTTGTATATGTCGGAGTGTCCTTTTCATGTTCTTAGCAAAAATCCCTGGGAACTGCATTTTTTTTCCATTATTGGAAATTTACTTTGAAACATTTCTGCTAAACAAAGTTCAAAGGGAACAAATCTGCCACTTGTAAATATTCTCTCATATTTTTCAAGTCAGTGGTCGTCTTTTGTTTTAGCTCTAAGCTTAAAATACCTCTTCTTGGATATTGCTTTTCCTGTTTTCTGTTTATCCTAATCCTAGTGTACCTCTTCTTATTCCTATACAGTATGAATGGGAGGGTTGAAATGGCCCAAGAAATAACTAAAGATCAAAGTATCATCATTTGCATGTATATCTCAGCTTTTCAAAATACAATCCCCAGTAGATATTATCTACCCAAAACCCACTTTTGTTCCATTGTACATTTTTCAGCGGCGGATCGGTGACCTTCCATTTACCCAGTGCCATTTATAAGCATCACTGGATAAATAGCTATGGGGCGGCCATTCCACCTGGTGATCGTTGTGTACTGAGCTGTCATTAGATATAATCCGAGGGGCTGGGTACCAGGTGATCGCTGTGATTGGTCATCACAGCGATCACATGCCACTGTTTACAGTGCAGATTCCTCCCCTTCCTCTTACAACAGGGAAAGGAGAGGGATTGTAGTAATTATGAATGGGGACAGACTGAATGGATCAGCAGCCGTTCAGGCCCCCCTCCTCTCCTATCTCTGTACTGTCTCATAAGAGCTGTATATTGAAACTTTTTTTTATGCTGCCGTATCCTACTCATCTCAACATAAATCCCTTTATCTCCATGATGCTGTATGTGAAAATGAACCCCTTTACTTCATTCTTCCTCTGTCTATGACCTGTACAGGTAAAGTGGGGGACCATGTTGTCGGAAAATCTGGCCGTGTGTGGGCTCCATCTGACTTTTTCCGTCGAGATCCTGCTCTCAAATTTTCCGACAACAAAATCCGATCAGACTTTTTCCGATCATGTGTTGAGAATTCCGACGGACAAAGTGCCGCGCATGCTCAGATCAAATTACGAGACCAAAGCTATTGGCTACTAGCCTCTACGTAGTTCCGTCTTACGCAACGAACCTCACCACGTTCAGAATGATCGGATTTTCCGACAACTTTGTCCGACCGTGAATCTTGATGGAATTCCGGCACTTCTGTATTATCCACAAATAACTATCCTTTATTTGGAGGGAACACAAAAAGGCCAACATGTTTTGGTTGTTAGATCTAACCATGGCTCATGAAGTTTATGCTTACCTATTCTGAGGGTGCTTCGGTCTGGTCACTTGTTTTTCTCCCAGTGGTGGCTTCAGTGGAGAGGAGGGACAGCCGACAACAGATGCCCCATAGCAAGCCTATGGATGACTTCATCGCCCAGGCTTTTCATCCATTGTCGGCAATCTCACCTCTCCCCTGAAGCCAGCCTCTGGGGAGCTCATGTGACTGCACCAGAGCGCACTCAGAATAGGTAAGTATATACATCTTTCTTTCACAGGGTACTTAGAATAGGAGTTAGAAGAGGGGTGGGAGCAGAATTAAGCATAGTTAGAAATACGCTGGGCTTCCAATTTAAGGTATTTGGTGAACTATTCTCAAGCTCCATGTTTAACCCCCTCAGTATTGGCATGTTTCTTCATTTCCAAAAATATGTGGCAACAAATTAGATCATTTTGTGGTGTCTACTTTTCAAAAAAGGGCAATTGTAGGGGTTTTCATACTATTTTGGCATTTTTAAGTTAACTGAAAGTAAGGGAAAGTGGATTTTTTTCAAAACTTTTGGTCTTTCTTTTTATTTTTAGAGTAAAAAAAACAAAAAAACATTGGTTAATAAACACCACCACAAAATGTCTCAAAAATAAAAAGCTATGAAATTAATATTAATATTATTCTTGATATCACTAGAAAAAAAAGCCTTTAAAAATTTGTTTGCAATAACTCCATCAGTATCACCAGCAAAGCAGCTTCATTATTATCCCGTTAAAGAAGAAGAGAATGTGCGCTGCATTTGGAGATTTCATAATTTGCCACATCACAAATGTTAATTCTCCATTACGATCGCTAGTTTACAAGACCGACCGCTTCTGGCTTGTCCTTGCTTCCGAGCATGCGTGTTTGTACTTTGGACTTTTGTCCGACGGACTTGTGTACACACGCTCGGAAAATTTCGACAACACACATTTATCCGCGGAAAATTAGAAAACCTGCCATTCAACATTTGTTGGCAGAAAGTCCAACAACAATTGTCCGATGGAGCGTACACATGGTCAGATTTACTGACAACAGCCTGTCATCGAACATTTACAGTCGGAAAATCCGATCGTGTGTACGAGGCTTTAGTGTTTTTTTTTGTTGGCAAAGTGTGTAATTTTTGTTAATAAATGCAAGACTCTCTTTGATTGGTGTCAAAGCATTCAGACTGACTCTTTAATTTAGTTGGCAAGCGATTTAAAACAAACGACTTAAAGAATCATGAAAGCTGAAATTCTACTCTAAAGCTGACATTTGGTGTTTAATAAATTAATTATATATATGTATAAATGTTTGTGTGCGTGTGTGTGTATCTATATATATATATATATATATATATATATATATATATATATATATATATATAACAAAATGGAAGGCGCGCACAGTGCAGTGCATTAACAGTGACCATTTCATTAATATCTATAATAATATATCTATAAATAGTGGGTACTCACAAAGCACAAATCTCAACTGAGCCATAAAAACACACAGTGTGTAGACATATGCAATAACACAACAAGAGGTATACCTGACGCATTTCGGGGGCACACCCCCTAGCTCTAAAAGGGGGTGCACCCCCGAAACGCATCAGCTATACCCGTGTTGTGTTCCTGCACATCTCTACACACTGTGTGTGTTTTTATGGCTCAATTGAGATTTGTGCTTTGCGAGTACCCACTTTTTATGTTTTTTTCCTTCCATTTTGTCTTTCTTGTAGCTTCCATCAGATTACCCCATCTGAGGAAGGCAGCATCCACCCAGTCTTGGGATACCTTTTTGTCCCTGTTACCCTTCACTTCAGAAGACCTCTTAGCGCTGAAAGTGACTGTGTTTTTTTATGTGTGTGTGTATGTATGTATGTATGTATGTATGTATGTATGTATGTATGTGTGTATGTATGTATGTATGTATGTATGTGTATATATATATATATATATATATATATATATATATATATATATATATGTGTGTATATATATATATATATATATATATATATATATATATATATATATATATATATATATATATATATATATATATAATGTGTGTATACTATGTTATCCCTGCAGTTTCTCTTTCACAGCCATCGGATAGTGCTCTGAGAGGCTGGTCTTCAGCACTTGTAAAGATTACCAGCAGCGACTTTCACTGTGAAAAGTTGCATGCTGCACCACTCGCCTGCCTGTCCCCTTCTGCCTTCTCCGCTATTCACAAACTGCTATTACTGCATTCCCACAATGCATTGCAAGTGGATTGAAAGCAGCTGAATGACAGAATCTCCCCTGCCCATTCACAGAATGCGATGCATGGGAGGCTAATAACAGTACTAGATTTGTGAATGGCAGAGAGAGCAGGAGGCGACGGGCAAGCGTTGCAACTTTTCCCCATAGCAGCTGTAAACCTTCACATCACCAGAAGACAGACACTCCTTTTTAGTGTCCCCCATTCACTGATTGACTAGTTGATAGTGAAGTTCTAAGCAGTATACTTTCAGTCTGTACCTCCATCTTCCTGGGTGTTGAGGATTTCCCCACAAACCTCTACAGGGCCACAAATCTGCTACACCGTGATACTAAACCAATAAATAATGAGATAAAGAAAAGACACTATCCCCATTCTTTTCTTTATCTCATTCTTATAATGCAGTTTCAGACAGGTTATGTAGGACAACCTGAATAATTTATGAATCTCCTGCTCAAACATGGTTAGGAGAAAAGTGACACAAAAGACTATGTTCAAGGTTCATATTTGGTTCGGAGTAGTACTTTTTGGTCACGGGGGGAAGCAGAAAGTGCACTTCTGACCAGTTTTTTTTAAGTAGATTTGAGTTTTTATCAGTGGCTCATTAAAAATAAACTCGGCTTAAGTATTAAAAAAAATACTACTATTATAGTAACCATTCTATGGTAGAGGAATAAGTGTAATGCTTGTCTTATTTGCCTCTCCCCTGGCAGCAGACACTGTCCTTGTTCTCAGCGACGCTCTGAGTTGCAGACAGAGCCTTGTGTCCTCTTGTACAATGCAGAACTACTGGTCCAGCATTGCATGTGATATCAGAGTAGGGGAGACCAGTCGTACAGTGTGGTGGAAGCCTGCCAGAGTAAGGAAAGAAGCAGGTATTACAGCATATTCCTGGACCCCCAGACTGCACCCGGCCATAGACAGTTTGAATCTCAGTCGGAATCTCTGCCGGTTCAGCAGGGATCGGCTGACATTCGAACCATGTATGGGCAAGCTGATCGATCAATTAACTTGGGTGCAACCAGCATGTTGGATTTTTCTACATACGGCAACTGCCGGCAGCTATAGCCTCTGTCAGTAACCATTGTATACTGCCGGCCGTGAATGCTCCCTATGCCCCCCACTGGCAGAATAGACTAGCACAGCGGAAGGCATTCCCCCATCGACACTGACTGTATTGATGGGAATCAAGCGATTTTTTTTTTTCCTTCCTCCTGTGGTGGAAGGAAAGAAAATCATATTATCTATGACCAGACTTAACAAGTATTTAACCCTTGTAGTGTGGGAATGCTCCACTGCAAGGATATATTTCTTTCTGCTGCCTAGAGTTGGGTTTATTTTACTGCTTGTCAAATGTCTTATCATAAAAGTCTTTAAGTCTCAGAAACTTGCTTTCTAGTCACAGCTCAGTCGTGCCTCCAACCCTTCCTCTTGCACCCCGAAATTTAAATGTTTGCAATTCTCAGTAATTCTTTTGAGACACCCTCAATGCATTGTGGGACTTGGGGCATTCCAGAACTTTAAGTGCAGCAAAATACTTTCTGCTGTTATAAGGACTTTGGGCTGACTGTGATCTAGTTGCAGGTTAACTCCTTGTCATACTAAACTTCCCTCCACTGCTCCACCAATTGCCCCTTTATGGATTTGCAGTGAGTTGGCCTTCAATTATTACATATTTAGGTGCCTTACGTATGAATGTGTTACTAGAAGAGGATATTTTACGTCTTTGATGCCCACATCATTACCATAAACTCTGCCAAAATCTAGGCAAAAACATTACATTCTTTATACTGTTTCTGTTTTTGTGCCCAGGCATTTGAAACTGTCTATAAATTCTAATTTGAGCACACAGTGGTATATCTTGAGCAATATGGTCTAGTGACAGCAAAACTGATTTGATAATACCAAAAGCCGAAAATGACCCAAATAGGGTCATGGGTTCCATCAGGAACTATAAGGATTTGGCAGTATTCCCCAAAAAGGGTAGTGCGTTGTCCATGTATAGCATGATCTTTTCTTACCAAGTGATCCCATGAAACCCAGTGATAGCAAGTGCAAGGTGCTCCGCTGGCAGCACAAAAAGGAGACAAATTGAGAAAAACAAAAGGTTCTGAGGGTGTATTATTGATCCTCTGACAGTCTTTTGGGGTAGAATGTAAAATTTGGAGCCATTTAGTTGAATAAAATAAGATCCTAGTCCAAAGTGAGAGAGGATGTCCCATAGGTATTCCATTTAGTGCTATGAAATGCCTTGGCAGCAGCAGCTTGAGACGGAGTAGCTCTATTGCCCACGTTTATCAAGAACATTTTGAATATTTAGAATTTACCCTTCTGACATTAATAACTGTCATTTTAGAAGGAATGAAGCCTGATTATTTGGCATGTATTAATTTGTGTATTACTTCAATTAGTTGGTTTGCAAAAACCCTTGAAAAACTTTACATCAGAGGTAAAGAGAAATTGAAAGGTATAATTCTGGAATAAGGATGTCCTTTCCTGTTTAGTACTAGGATTACTGCTTATGTCAAAGAGTCTGAACAAGAAATTGTACTGGAATCCTCCTCAAGAACCGCTAGCAATTCAGGAAGAAAATAGTACCATTTTCATTGTATATATAAAAGGAGACCATATAGACTTGGCACTTTATTGTTGGTAGCCTCTGCTGCTGCAGTGGTGAGTTTGTCAATCATAGGAGGGGGGTGTTAGGCTACTCCTATGCTCCTCTGATAAAGTTAGAACCTGTGTCAGTTCTTTAGGATGCTCTTCTGATAAACATAGAGGATTAAGGGAAGTTAGAAACTGTGTAAATTTTTTAGGAGAGTTGGAGTCTCCAAGTGTTCTAAAGGCTAAACATTTTTTACCGTAATGCATTCCCTGTATTAAGGTAAAAAAATATTTAGGTAGTAATATGACCCCTCTCACCCCCCCCCCCCCCCCTTATACTTACCCAAATCCCTACTTGATCCAGCACTGTGCCCATCTGTAGTGGCTCTCCCTGATGTCACAGGCTTTGCAGAGGCATCGGGATCCCGATGCTGTCAGTCAAATCCTGTAATAAATGGGGCTGAGCTGCACTGTCTTTGTCTAAGGACACATGCAGCAAGGCTCAGGATCTAGCCCGGAAGTGTGTCACAATAGGTAAGGGCTGTATGGTTGCACACAGAGAAGAAGAGGAAACAGGAGTGCAGGCGGGATGCCAGAAGAGGAGGATTGGGGCTGCTCTTTGCAATTCATTTCCACAGAGCAGGTAAAGTGCTTTGAAAAAGTATTCATACCCCTTGACATTTTTCACATTTTGCCATGTAACACATATAAACGTAAATGTATTTTATTGGGATTGTATGTGATGGACCAACACAAAGTGGCACATAACTGGGAAGTGAAAGGAAAATTATAGTGTTCAAAATTATTTACAAATACTGTATTTAGCATCGTATAACACGCACTTTTTCGGGTGCAAATAGATACTTCAATTTGGGCTGCCTCGGAGGGGGCAGGGGGAGCACCATCAGATTACATACAGCCAGAATCTCCTGTTTACTCAGCGGCCTCTGTGATAGGAAGTCCCATCTCCTGGGTCAGCATTGGACCAGTGTTCTGTCTATCATAGAAGCTGGTCCAAGAGGCGGGACTTTGTATTAAAGAGGCCGCTCGTCCCGCCCCTCTCCCTGTCCACTCTGCGGCAGCAGTAATCAGAAGTCACCTTATAAGTAAATAGGGTCCACCTGTGTGTAATTTAATCTTGGTATAAATACAGCTGTTCGGTGAAGCCCTCAGAGGTTTGTTAGAGAACCTTAGTGAACAAACAGCATCATGAAGGCCAATGAACACACCAGACAGGTCAGGGATAAAGTTGTGGAGAAGTTTAAATGAAGGTTAGGTTATAAAAAAATATCCCAAGCTTTGAACGTCCCACAGAGCACTGTTCAATCCACCATCTGGAAATGGAAAGCGTATGATACAACTGCAAACCTACCAAGACATGAGGTAGATATTTACCAGCACACCAAGGATCGGCACAAAGTGGCATCCAAACTGGTAGTTTATTGCATGATCACAACACATGAAAGGTGCAACGTTTCGGAGTCACATGTGGAAGAAGGTGCTCTGGTCAGATGAGACCAAAATTTTAGTTTTTGGCCTAAAAGCAAAACTATGTATAGCGGAAAACTAATACTGCACATCGCCCTGAACATACCATTCACACCGTGAAACATGATGGTGGTGGCAACATCATGTTGTGGGGATGCTTTTCTTCAGCAGGGGCAGGGAAGCTGGTCACAGTTGATGGGGAAGATGGATGGAGCCAAATACAAGGCAATCTTAGAAGAAGCCCTGTTAGAGCCTGCAAAAGACTGGGGCGGAGGTTCACCTTCCAGCAATACATCCCTTAACATACAGCCAGAGCTACAATAGAAAGGTTTAGATCAAAGCATATTCCTGTGTTAGAACGACCCAGTCAAAGTCCAGAACTAAATCCAATTGAAAATCTGTGGCCAGACTTGAAAATTGCTGTTCACAGACGCTCTCCATCCAATCTGACAGAGCTTGAGCTATTTTGCAAAGAAGAATGGGCAAAAATGTCACTCTCTAGATGTGAAAAGCTGTTAGAGACATACCTAAAAAGACTTGCAGCTGTAATTGCAGCGAAAGGCGGTTCTACAAAGTATTAGCTTCAGGGGAGCTGAATACAAATGCACGCCACACTTTTCACATATTTATTTGTAAACAGTTTTGAAAACCATTTATCATTTTCCTTCCACTTCACAATTATGCGCCACTTTGTGTTGGTCTATCACATAAAATTCCTATAAAATACATTTACGTTTTGGGTTGTAAGATGAGAAAATGTGGAAAATGTCAAGGGGTATGAATACTTTTTCAAGGCACTGTAGGTATAATGTGTGTTTTTTTGTTTTTTTTTTTAAACTTTACAATCACTTTATTCCTTGTTCAACTTTTAGACATTTCTGCAAATCCAGCAGTTAGGGCTCAGCAGTATAATCGAAGATCAAATGTCTTTGTCTTCATTTTACCATGTTCGTGTATCTAATGAAGTCCATTCTTTCCTAGTGTTTAGTGGCATGGCTAGGTCTTGATATGTGGGACATGTGCCCTAGCTCTGCAGGTAAGTACCCTTGGTCTGGAAACTGTGAGCACTGCCATCACCAGATTTTAGTACCTCCTCTGCAGCTTACTCCAACATTTTACCTGTAAGAATTTGGGCAAAATTTTCTTCACTCACCCTTAACGCAATAACCTGCACATGAGCCAGTAGTCTAAACCTCCATATCAAATGAGCACACGTGTGCATATGTGTATCAGTTACATATTATTATGGCGTGTTGTATATAAATAGAATTAAAAATACACCTCTATAATATTTGTTATAATAAAATTGAGTTTTGCTGATTGTAGCAGGCACATTGATATAAACTATAAATTTCCATTATACATAGTTTTTTGTTTTATATGTTACAACTGAAATATTTAGATACTTGGATATTATTAACCTCATTATTAACATAATTATTTACACATTTATTTTAGACATTCCCACCATTCACCCCTTTTATGTCTAAAATGTAAAAAATTACCATTTTACTTATGCATAGAAAACCTGAGCCTGGCATAATACACAGAACTGTCTTGATGAAATTACCTTTATCAGAGCCCCCTCCTTCATGTCAGAGGCCTTCCCTTTATGTTACAAGTTCCCCCCATCATAGTTGTCTCATTACAGCAGAGCCCCCCATTACTAAGCTCCCCAGTTATCAAGCCCCTCTTTACAGGGTCGTACCTTTTGGCTCCAGCAGCATGCCAGAGGGTGGGAGGTGGAGTAGGTCTGGAGGAGGGAAACCTCCATCCGTTCCTGAATGCTGAGGGCAGCCCTGTATACCTCCTGCCCTTGGTCAGTGTCATGCATTGCAGTGGTGCTGGTGGGACAACTACCAAAATCATAACGAATGACACCATGCATCCAGCCTTAGAGCATCATTAGTTGTTATGGTGCTGGCGACTAAACTGCCCACACCATGGCAGGTCATGACGCCGATCCAGGGCAAACTAGGTCCTGTACTTGCAGCTCCCAACCCAAATCTCACCCTACTCATTGTCCTACGTGTTTAATGTATAAGAACACTTTAGAATATGCTGTTTATTCACCACTACAGTAGCTCATAACAGGAATTCTGTACCTACTTTCCTAACGATCTGATCACAGTTCAAACTAATAATGTTAATACATAATATGCTAGATAGTTCTGTGTATGTGCTGCATAAACATGACAACTATTTGTTCCAAAATTCTTTCAAGGCTGCATCCACCGTGAAATATACATTGTATGGCTAGCCAGTTAAACTGTTTTCGTTTACAAGTTGGCTTCCAACCTGAACATTTTCATGGGGAAGATATCCAGAATGCAGAGTTCTAAAATTATATATTGGTTTTATTTTAATCTAATGCCAAAATGAGGGTTTGGATGTTTTATGATCCTGAACTAATATAATCTTTATGGTTTTTCACAAGCACCCTTGTATGTTCCTGGGAAATGTTAAGACACACGGACCACCGTGGTTTCATTGGCCCTGAATTGCTGTAGTGTGTTCTATTTGTTTTGGGTTTGGGTCTAAAATTAATGCTTGATCCCAAGTCACTTCAAACCCTGCAATGTCCACAATATCCCAGGGTTTAGGAAATCAGTTTTTTCGAGGGGCTTTACTGATTTTCATTTGTTTTTCTTTCTGGTTGGTCTACACTAGTGGCTTTATTTTGAGATTACAATAGCTCAGTTTGTGTTTGTTAGATAAATAAAATATTTTCCTTTTCCAGATTTCCAATCTGCAGAGTCTCAGGAAGCAAAGTTTATCTGGGCGCAGGCATTGATCTTGTGCAGATGTAGGTTTTTTTTTTGGTTTAAGGACAATAAACTGGTATACAGTATGTGTGTAAGGATTTCTGACTACATACTTACACAATCATGTTTTGATGTAGTTAAATTGAATATATAGACATATTTGAAGTGGTATTAAACCCAAAAGATTGCAGCTTACCAGTCCTTAGATGTGACGGCTGCAATACGTTTTAATGTTTTAGGTTTTCATTCCCTTATTTTGATCTGGTGATCTGCCCAGTAAGTTTCTTGTTTTTTTCTAAAGAACAAGCTGTCCTGCAGATCTAGCAGTTACAGGGTTGAGTAAATTGCTTGAATCCCCCATTAGCACAGACCCTGCCGGTGGAACACAGCGGACTTGGCCACACACGATCACTCCAAAAGTCCGCCGGATTTGAACGTGATGACGTAGAATAAGGAAGTTCATAGCCAGTAGCCAATAGCTGCCCTAGCATTGGTTTTAGTCCATTGGACTAGCACACAGACGACTGGACTTTTCGTCCGGACTCAAGTCCGGCGGACAAATGTGAAGCCAGTCTTATTTCTAGGTCCACCGAACTTTTGGGAAGAAAAAGTCAGCTGGAGCCCAGACACAATCAAATTGTCCGACGGACCAAGCTGACGGAAAGTCCGATAGTGTGTACACGGCATTAGTGTTTCTAAATCTGCTAGTCCATCTAATGCCCGTACACACGGTCGGAAATTCCGACCACAAAATCCGTCGGATTTTTTCCGACGGATTTTGTCCGACACTGGTGTTGCATACACACGGTCGGACAAAGTTGTCGGAAAATCCGATCATTCTGAACGTGGTGACGTTCGTTGAGTACGACGGGACTACGTAGAGGCTAGTAGCCAATAGCTTTGGTCTTGTAATGTGATCTGAGCATGCGTGGCACTTTGTCCGTCGGAATTCGCTACACGCGATCGGAAAAAGTCCGATAGGACTTTGTTGTCGGAAAATTTGAGAGCAGGATCTCAAACTTTTTCCGTCGGAAATTCCGACGGAAAAAGTCCGATGGAGCCCACACACGGTCGGAATTTCCGACAACATGGTCCGATAGGACATTTTCCGTCGGAAAATCCGACCGTGTGTACGGGGCATTACTCTCCCATTCCCTCAGATTAACAGTGCTGCTTTCCATAGGTGCCCCTGTGCTCCTTCCTTCAGTGTGGGGGCACTCTAATACAGGTGGTGTGTTACTGGCCAGATCACCAGATGAAAACAGAGGGGGGAGGGGGAACGAATGCAGCCACCACATCTAATGATTGGTAAGCTGCAATATGTTATATTTTTGGTTTTGAGTTTATTACTGCTTTAAAAGTGATCAGCTTGATAAAAAATATATATTTTTTAACAACAACATTTTTTTCCCCATTTATAGCTTGTAAATATAAATGTACATGGGGCAGTCATTAAATACGCAAGTACTGCTGACTGTTATGAAATTTTACACAATAGTACAGCTTTACTGATGCTCATCAGAATGCAAATTACAATGAGCTGGCAGACTACCTGAAATAATGCACTCCCTGTCTGTCAAATGACTCAACAGTTGTTTAAATGTATGGAAACATCCCTCAGAAAATCCTGGTAGCATACCCTCTGTTGGCAGCTTTCCGAAATTTGCTTTCTCTCTCTGCATGTTTGTATTTCTTCTATTTTGATCAGATGACCCTGCCAAACAATGGATTTCCTGTCCTTCCTGTTCTAGGGTGACAATACTGCAGGAACAACGTTGTCACCCTAGGACATGCAGACTGCTGTTTGGCTGTTTTTGGGGGTATGTGTGCTTCTAGTCTATCGGGAAGCCTCCATTTTCTGTACCCCCATCATTATGATGTGCATAATCATGGTGGAAGGTGCAGCACTGAGTTTGAGAAGCATGCTTGACATTCTTTGGCAAAAAAGTTGGTGTAAAAAGAAAAAAAAAAAAAGTCAATAAATATTTTAGTGTAGTTAAGTGATTTATGTGCATTATTTGCTAGAGTGTAGTCGTATGTTAAAAAAAGCAGCAGAGTAATTGAAAACTCAGTTTCCTCACTCTGCCTTATCTGCAAATCCCTGTTCTTATGTTCTAATATAATAAGAGTAATTTGAAAGAACAAGCTAATAAATTTACATCAAATATCACTTTTAAAGTAAACACTTCAATAATAGCTCAATATATGTGCTCACTAAAGTATAATATATTTCCTTTAACAGAGCAAATATGTAATGCTGCCTAATTTGACTGGACAAAGAGAATGTGCACCACTTGAGATGTAGCAGACATGTCTGATCCTGAAACAATGCTCTCACCTGGATATTAGGTTTTACCAAATTCACATAAAGGAAGGGGTAATAGGGGCAGCTGCTGCCTTGAGGCAGGTCATCGGCTTACATTAGAAACATCTGTCTGCCAGACACAATCTGTTGCAGTTTTTCTCCATCAGAATTGCTTGAATGAATGAGATCACATTCAGTAATAAGGGGCACATGTAATTGTGCATTGTAGTACATTTATACTTGCATAGCACCCATTAAAAAATAAAAATAAAATTATTGTTTGTTTTAATTGCTAGTTTTATTTACTGGGATGCAGTTCCACCTGCTGTGTTCTTTCAACTGTTTAATCTAGTAGAATGCTCACGCAAAGTCTGGGACCAGCCATACGCAAGGTGATCTCATAGGCTACCATAGGTCTCCTTGCCCTTGAAGCAATAAAACACTGCAACATTTTTTACCCTCTTATTTTAAAGTCCGTTTTACTGACTGCTCCATGGATAAACCATTCCCTTCTTCTTTTAAAAGATATTTGCATAATGGCCAGATAACTTTTCAGCCTTTTGAAAATCTTTTTTTGTCCAATATGGCCAGGTAATATGCTCAACAAATGCACAAATCCTGCCTAATCCTCATATAGGACCCTGTCATCTCTGTCCAAAAAACAAGAAAAGCACACTGCGTTGTATACATGTTAATAACACTTTATTGATTATTGCAAAGTCATAGATTGCACTTACAAGGGTGGCACAGTGGTGTAGTGGGTAGCACTCTCGCCGAGCAGTAAAAAGGGTCGCTGGTTCAAATCCCAACCACGACACTACCTGCCTGGAGTTTGCATGTTCTCCCTGTGCCTGCGTGGGTTTCCTCTGGGTACCCCGGTTTCCTCCCACACTCCAAAGACATGCTGGTAGGTTAATTGGCTTCTATCCAAAATTGGCCCTAGTATATGAATGGGGGACCTTGGATTGGGGGCTCCTTGAGGGTAGGGACCAATGTGAGTGTGCAATGTACAGGGATAGGGACAATTGTAGACACTAACTCAGGTTGAACTGGATGGACTGGTGTTTTTATTCAACCTTACTAACTATGTAACTATATACAAATGATCACTAAAATCAGGACTGCAATCAAGCCAAACACTTGTGGCCTACATTTTTTTAAAGTGCTGCTAAACACATGCTGTTTAGTTTACATTGCCCCTTCTATTTCTGTATAGGGATAATGAAACTGTAGTTATTTTAATTAAAAAGAAAACATCTAAGTACCTTTTTCCTAATTGATATACAGTTGTCACCTGACCCAGCTCTTTCCCAGCCTGTCTGTAGGGAAACAGTGGCAGCAAGAGCTTCTAGTCCTCTGCTGCTGGTCACATGTTAAAAAATAAATAAATAATAGCCTTACAAGAATACAGAGTAAATATCAATAAATAATATCAATAAACTGTTTTTGTCATACAAATATATATTTGACGTCAAATCCTTATTATTCTTTGCAAATAACATGGTGTTGGCAGATTTCTGCCAGTCACAGGCTGTCATGCCCCTCCAGCCTGTGTCTAATGCTGGCCATACACTATATGAAAAATCGGCCAAACCCATTTTCGAAAAAACGAACATTCGGCTGTAAGCGCAAACGATAGCGCCATCATGTAATGACCGATAAATCGTTCAGTGGACATAAATGATTGCATTTGTTTTTTTACATATACCTAGTGCAAACAGTTCGGACGGGAACACATTAACCTTTCAATTTTTTGTTCATTAGGCAGAAATTTTCCAAACTTGTGCTTTGATGTTTTGGCTCAAAAACGTGCCAACGATTATCGATTTTGTGCCCATTACCTGGTCGAAAAACAAACAAACTGTCTAAATGACCGAATTTCGGACGATTTCTTTTTTTATATAGTGTATGGCCAGCATTAGAATAAGAGGGAGGTGATTCCTTCATCAGTCTACATATAATATCCTGCCCCCTTTGTGTTTAACTGTTCAAATCCCGACCACGGCACTACCTGCCTGGAGTTTGCATGTTCTCCCTGTGCTTGCATGGGTTTCCTCTGGGTACTCCTGTTTAATAGGACTAAGCTAAAAATAATTGAAATTTTAATGTGGACATTTTAACTTTTGACTATAGATACACTTAATTCCAAAGCTGAAAATATTTTACGGAGGTTGCATAGGTTGTATTAGATAGTGTATAGATGACTTTTGGTATATTATGGATTGTTAAAATTTCCATTTGTGTTTATTTTCTGAGAGTAATATGAGAATGTGAATTGCAGTTATATGCCATAAAATAGGATGAAATTCAAACACAGATGAAAGCAACACAGATCGACATTTATCGCCTCATCGCCTAATATTTCAGTCCTTTTTATATGACTATTTTTGTGATCAAATAAAAATTAAAATACTGAAAAAGTTAAAATTATATTTTTGTAGTAAAATCTTTGGATTCACAATGTGGTTAGTACAATATTTTGAATCTGTTTCATTTATTTGAATGGGGGGGGGGGGGGGGGGGGGGGGGGGGGGGGGGGGGGGGGGGGGGGGGGGGGGGGGGGGGGGGGGGGGGGGGGGGATAAAGCAATCTGCTCATAAGTTAGCCTGGCAACTTAAAACTTTTTTTAAAGGAAGTGAAGTAAAAATCAACAAAAAATGTAGTTGGAACATAGGCATTTAATAAAAATAAGTGCACTTGATCATGTGTGGCTTTTGGTCCAGAATTAAAAAGTCAAGTATTCAGGTTTGTTCAGATCCATGATACCTTATGTTATTATGTTAATATACTTTCCTCACTGATGACTCGCTTACCTTACATGGACAGATGGAGGAGATAACTCTGTGGAAACTCAAAGGAGCTTTGGTACACATATATTCCCGATTAGTGATAAGCACTTTCCTAAAACTACTATTCATTCAGAAGGAAATGTGACTTAAAGCAGCGTATATTATATATACATTTATTTTTAAATGTTCAATATTTGCAATGAACATAGAAGTGGAGCCACATACTGATGACAGCACCCAGGTGATATAGCCAAACTGGCTTCATGAGCATTCCCCACCTATTGGCTATACGCCTCTGATGTGTTTTACCCTGACCTACGAATAAACCCAATCAGGGTAAAACACATCAGAACGCATGGCCTCTAGCAAAGACTGCTTAGTAAACTGCTTTGGCTGAATTAGGATTTACAGGGTGATGTCATCAGTTTGTACCACTTTTATGTTCATTGTGATCTGCTGAGGGAGGATGAGCACTCATAGGACCAGTACCTGGCCATATTGTAGAACAGGCCACCATGCTGCAGCTCAGTTTGAGGGTCTTGGCAATCTTCTTATAGCTGAGGCCATCTTTATGTAGAGCAACAATTCTTTTTTTGTCAGATCCTCAGAGAGTTCTTTGCCATGAGGTGCCATGTTGAACTTCCAGTGACCAGTATGAGAGAGTGATAACGCCAAATTTAACACGCCTGCTCCCCAGTCACATCTGAGACCTTGTAACGCTAACGAGTCACATGACACCGGGGAGGGAAAAAATGGCTAACTGGGCCCAATTTTGACATTTTTCACTTACGGGGTGTACGGGGTTTTGTTGCCAGCGGTTTAGACATTTAATGTGTACTTTAGTGTTGAGTTATTTTGAGTAGAAGGAAAATTTACACTGTCATACAAGCTGTACACTCACTACATTACACTGTAGCAAAGTGTAATTTCTTCAGTGTTGTCACATGAAAAGATATAATAAAATATTTAAAATAATGTGAGGGGTATACTCACTTTCGTGAGATACTGTAGTTCCTGCTATTTTAATGAGTTTGGGATTCTTTAGTTAGTTTTAGCTTAGGGCTTGATGACCAACATAGGCTACAGCCAGGTTAGGCACTTAGAGGTCCAGTTGCATGTCAGATTAAAAACTACTAGGGACTAAAGCACAGAGTAGATTGCAGGCTGATTCTAAGTTCCATTGCCACCCCACGGTTTCTGCATGTGGGAATCTGCATTCCAGGCTTGTTGGACAAAGTTTGAAGGATCTCCCCATCACCGCTGAACTTGTCTCCAGGCCTCTAACAGAAAGACGGATGCTGCATCATGATCATCCTAAAGCCCCATACACACGGTCGGATTTTTTCATGGATTCTGTCCGATCGGACAATGTTGTTGAAAAATCAGACCGTGTGTATGCACCATCGGACAGTGTACGTCGGATTGTCCGACGGACCAAGTCCTATCTCCTGCTGGATAGATTTGCCGACAACACAGTCCGATCACACCAAATCCGATCGTGTGTACGGTTGTCCGACGGACAAAGTGCTACGCATGCTCAGATCACATTACAAGACCAAAGCTATTGGCTACTAGCCTCTACGTAGTCTCGTCGTAGGCAACAAACGTCACCACGTTCAGAATGATCGGATTTTCCGACAACTTTGTCCGACCGTGTGTACGCAAAACCAACATCGGACAAAGTACGACGGACAGGATCCGACTGACCTGGTCCGCGGATTGTCCGACCGTGTGTATGGGGCTTAAGGCTGCATTCACACTTCAGTGTTTTGATTCTGCCCGCGATTTGAACAAGCCGATATGTAAATGACAAATTGCGGGACTCGCATTTGAGATGCCTTTCACTTGAATGACCCCTAAAATCGCGGTGCAGGTCTCCCGCGATTGTCACATGATAAATCATGCTGCAATTGGGGCAACCCGCATCGAGGGAAGTATATCGCCCAAAAAAAGTTCAGAAGCTACTTTTGGGCAACATGCTTCCCGCAATTGCAGTGCGATTTATCGCATGACAATCACGGCAGACCTGCTCCGCGATTTTAGGTGTCATTCAAAATAATGGTATCTCACATGCGAGTCCCGCGATTTGTCATTCAGCGCTTTTAAATCGCGGGCAGAATCGCTGAAAATCTGCCCGTGGTTCAAAAAACTGAAGTGTTAATGCAGCCTAAAGGGCCCCTGCAACTGTACTTTGCTGCAACATTCATCTGGAGGTATCTTTAATAACTATATATACCCAGGTATATGTGCACAATTCTACCAGGACTCTTGTTGGGCCCTTTGCCATTTATACTTGTTTGTACAGTGGATGTATGTATATCATTAATCTTTTCTAATATAAAGCTTGTATTATTTCCATACTGCTGTGCATCAATATAATTATTGTTAATGTTGTATGCTGGTTTCAGTATTTTTTCTGCTCCCAATTATTTTGGTTTGATTACTGGTTAATGTCCCAAAGGGAATCCCCTCTGTTCACAGAGGTCCTGTCCTGGGTGGAGGTACTGCCAGCTTCATTATCAAACCCGCTCTTCTACTCCGCGAAAGTTCTGTTTTTTTTACTACAGGTTTAGTGCAATATCCTGAGGGCTGCACACGTATAGTAATCTCCGTTACCCCCTTTAAGCGTTTATTGGTGTCTTCTGTGCGGCTGCACTCATTTATCTGCAGGCTCACCCAATAATGCAATGAGTAGTGATGTTGTGCCAATGGCAGTAACCTGTATCAGATTAACTGCAGTCAGATCAGTGAATGCTGAAATCTGGTTATTATGGGATATTTCACTTTGCACATCATATTATATGCTTCGGAAATAATAATTCTGCATTCCAAGGCATGGGATTATTAACAGCAGAGAAATAGTATTTACAAGCGTTTAAAGTTTTCACAATTGTTATCAAGAACATGAACTTTTAGTAGCATTTTACACATATGAGCATGTGCCCAGGTCTGTAAAATATTTTACAAAACTTTATAAATGTGTATAATTACAAGTTCTTTCTCATTTTGAAGGAGTGCTAGTTGCCGGTAAAGACCCTTAAAACTGCTCCTTTTTTATTTTATTGCTCTTTAAATAAATTCTGACAAAGTGCAGGACCAGAAAATGAGGAATTCAGCAGGATTTAAACTCCCGGCAGTTTGGTTGGAGGCCATGAGAGGAGGTTTATTTCTTAGCTCAGGACGCCAGTACATAATACATGGGTGGTATTCATTGCTTACTATAACAGTGTATGCTGCTGCAATTCCATGTGGTACAATGAAGTGATATGATTTCAGGAGATGATCAAACACATCTGGTTCATGCTCTTGCAGAGGGATACTTTGCCATGAGCCTGTACTCAATGGCCTTCATAACCTTTTGTGCAACATCTTACATTGTGTTGTATCGTAAGAGCAGTACAATGCATACATTGTGCTTATGAGATTTTCCACATTCAGCAAAGCTCTGCTTACTATTGCTAAAAAAAGAAAAAAAAATGTAATAATTACGAGCGGAGGTCACTCTGCCGTATTTACATAACCTTTTAAATAAAATCTCAGTACTTGCTGGAAAATGTATTAAAACATTAGTGCTTGTTGGACTATGTATTCACATTTTTTGTATTTAAACTGATCAAATAAAGTACAGTTTCCCAGTAACCATCATTATTTCTCTATAAATAGAAAGCCTTGTTTGTGGGCTCCTATACTGCTAAATGATATAACTCATATGGAAGAATTCAACATACTTAAATGGTCACTCCTCCAAAGCATGTAATGGCTAGTAATGGTAGACCGAGTCGCAGCACAACAGTGTAGGACCTGCAGCTCACGTATTTCTATATGTTGAGGCAGATTGCGTTCCCAGCCCATGTAAAATCACAGTCTATGAATAAAAGGCTATGGGCTACTATGGGAAAGTCCTCCTTCCAAAATAGTTACTGAGTATCAAAGTGTAACAGAATTCAGAGGTACCCAGTAATACATCTAACATACATTTATAGTACAACTAAAGATACAACTTTTTTTTATTATTTTGCATAGAGTAAGGGAGGGTTATAACCCCTGTAAGTTTAGTTAAATTTTTTTTGCCATTTGTGTCTCATTGGGGAGATTTCCCTCCTCTTCCTGTCCTATAGCCAAATCCCTGCAAATTAAGGGGATCTCATGGGACTGATAACAGCTGTCTAAGGTGGGAATTGCTTTCTCTTTGGGGAGCTTTCATCAAACTTCCTGTTGCATCTTCAGAACAGGAAGTAAAGGGAAATCTCTCCAGCTGGATACAGACACAAAAACAATGACCTGATAGTGGTTTTAAAGCTACTGGAACCAAAACTAAAAGAAAAAATTCTAACTATATGTAGGCTTACAAAATGCTTCCCCAATCAGATATATACATTGCAAGTCCCTGCTGCTCTTTATTTTGGAACTCACCCATGCATTCTTCCTGTGTGCTGAGTGGGAGGGTCTTCCTGCTTTGACCAGTTCTATAATAAAAGAGAAAACTGTAAATGACCAGCAGAGAGCGTAATCAGGAAGACTATAATAGGTACATATTCTTAAAGTGGTTCTAAAGGCAGAAGGTTTTTTTATCTTAATGCATTCTATGTATTAAGATAAAAAAAAACTTCTGTGTGCAGCAGCCCCCCCCCCCCTAATACTTATCCGAGCCCCTTCTTGATCCAGCGATGATGCACAAGAGCCTCGGCTGTCCAGGACTCTCCCTTCTGATTGTCTGAGACAGAGCAGCTGGCAGCATTGGCTCCATTGTCAATCAAAGTCAGTAAGCCAATGAGGAGAGAGAGGGGATCTAAATAGCAATAGCTGTTTGCTGTGGGGGTACTCGGCAGGAGGGAGGGGCCAGGAGCGCCAGCAAGGGACCCAAGAAGAGAAGGATCTGGGCTGCTCTGTGCAAAACCACTGCACAGAGCAGGTAAATAAAACATGTTTGTTATTTTTAAACAAAGAAAAACACGACTACAACTACTTCCTACCTGCCATATAGCAGAATGACGTGCACAAAGTGGTTAAGTTATCCTGACTGGACGTCATATGACGTCCAGCAGGATAAGTCGCAATCGCGGGCCCGCAGCTCAGCGATCGTTGGTGTGGTGTGTCAGTCTGACACACCTCATCACTGATCTCGGTAAAGAGCCTCTGACGTGGCTGTTTACCATGTGATCAGCTGTGTCCAATCACAGCGTAAACAGGAAGAGCCTTTTAATCGACTTTTCCTCCACTCACACTGACAGACATGAGTAGAGGAGAGCCGATCAGCTGCTCTCCTGACAGGGGGGTCTGCGCTGATTGATTATCAGTACAGCCCCCTCGAGGATGCCCCCATGTGCCCACCAGGGATGCCCACCCATGACTACCAGGGTTGTCAATCAGTGCCCATTAGAGGTGCCAATAAGTGCCCATCAGTAATGCCTGCCAGTGCCTCCTCATCAGTGCTGCCTATCAGTGCCCATCAGCGTGGCCTAGCTGTGCCACCCATGAGTGCACACTAGTGCCACCTGATCAGTGCCGCCTTATCTGTGCCTGTCAGTGCAGCTTATCAGTGCCCATCAGTGAAGGAGAAAACTTACTTATTTACAAAGTTTTATAACAGAAACAAAGAAACTTTTCTGCTTTTTCTTATTTGTTTAGCAAAAAATAAAAACCCTATTGGTGATCAAATACCACCAAAAGAAAGTTCTATTTGTGAGAACAAAATTATCAACATTTTGTTTGGGTACAGTGTAGAATGTCCACGCAATTGTCATTTAAAATGCGACAGCGCTGAAAGCTGAAAATTGGCCTGGGCTGGAAGGGGGAAAGTGCCCTGTGTAGAAGTGTCACTTTAAGGCAAAAATTTAACAACTGTACATTATTACTGTTTAAAAGCAGTGAAGTTACAAACTGAGTGCTAGGACTCGTACACATTAGTCTGCTAAAACACTTGCACTGCTGTCCGTTGTGCAGAGGTGATGCTTTGCATTGTTACGCAAGGCATGAGTTACTCTATTGTACCTTTTTTTTTGTCCTTGTTCTCTACCCAAGTCTATGCACTGCAGCCTATTACAACACACGCTATTTTATCATATAACGAATATAGGAAAACCTTTTGGAGCTGAGTTTTATTGTAAATGACAAGAGACTCTGTCACTTTCTGACTACTTCAGATGTTGCCTCTATTCATTTTGCAACAGCACCCGTAAAATAATTTTATTTTATAAGAACTGTGTAAATTGAAGGCATTACCGTATATACTTGAGTATAAGCCGACCCGAATATAAGCCGAGGCACCTAATTTTACCACAAAAAACTGGGAAAACGTATTGACTTGAGTATAAGCCTAGGGTGAGAAATGCGCAGCTTCTGTAAGTGGAAAAGAGGGTCAACAATGCCCATTTGCAGCCTCACTGTGCCCATTTGCATGCCTCACTGTGCCCATTTGCAGCCATAGGTCCCCTGAACTTCAAACTTGGTAGTTAAGGGTTCCTAGATGCCCCCTAGCCAAAATTTGGGGTGTCTGGACAAAAAGGGTCCCGAAATGACATTGCTGCAGATGGACACAGTTGACCGACTTTGGGGCCCTGTATCTCGGGGCCACTTGGTGCTAGGAATCCCAAATTTGGATATGTTGTAATGTTGGTTCCACCTGGTTTGCACACCGAGATACGAGGCCCCAAAGTCGGGTCGGAAAATGTCAAGCACTTTTCTGCAGCAAAAAATGACATTTTTCAACCCAAATTTGCGGCCTCGTATCTCAGGGCCACTTGGTGCTAGGAACCCCAAATTTGATGTGCAAACCCAGTGGAATCAACACTACAAGATATTTGGGATTCCTAGAACAAAGTCGTCCTGAGATACGGGGCCGCAAAGTCGGGTCGGAAAATGTCATTTTTTGCTGCAGAAAAGTACTTGACTCGAGTATAAGCCGAGGGGGGCACTTTCAGTACAAAAAAATGTGCTGAAAAACTCGGCTTATACTCGAGTATATACGGTATATTAGTACCTGAAATAAAAGTAAAATAAAATATATAATCCATGCTTATTGTTAAAAGTAGAAAAAATGTGTTTTGCTGATCACATTTATCAAGGCACCTCTCTGACAGACGATGATACTCTGCATTTACCAGACTTTCACCTCACACTGTGGAAAAACGGTCATTCGCCTTTCTCACACGTCCATGAAAACTTTCTGCAAGAATTTAATTTTTTTCGCATACGGTTCCATGACTTCACAGTGATCCCTGTATATCTATTGCTGCTCATCTGCACTTTGTAAACAGCCCTTACAGTGATTGATGGAATAACTATTAAAAATCTGTACTGTTATCATAAATCTAAATGCAATCGGGCCCTGTGAGCAAAGTTTTAGTCCCGCTGTGCCTTGAGATGTCTCGCTCCACTCACCTTCCTGTAAGCCATTTTCTCTCACATTCTTTCAGTGGGTGGTTTACTTCAATTTTGGAGGAAACAGAAAAATCCAGTGAACATGAAACATCTGGAATGTCTCTGCGAGATAGAAGGAGCGCAGGACTGTACGCTAAGCCAGACCTCATGCACTGCAAAGAAAGATAAATCAAAATTCTGTGGAAAATATCCGTCTTTGTCCAGCACAGAGTTTGGGAGATGCTCCCGTTTTTTGTATGTTTACTTTTACTTGCGTGACTATTTTAGCTGCAAGAACATATTGTTCTTCCGATAAAAATAGAAAGATGAGCCTTATTATTACACGGAAACCGGTACTACAGTATCAAAACTCCACGCCAAACTGAACTAGCCTTAAAGTGATGCTAAACTCTGGTTAAAAAAAAAAAGTAGGTATACTTAACCACTTGCCGCCCACCATATAACAGAATGACATGCGCAACGTGGTTGTTATCCTGACTGGATGTCATATGTTGTCCAGCAGGATAAGCCGCGGGGGGCAGCACGGCGATCGGTGGTGTGGTGTGTCGCAATTCCAATCGTGGTAAAGAGCCGTAGGCTTTTTACCACGTGATCAGCTTTGACCAATCACAGCGTGTAACCAGGAAGTGGCGGTAATCAGCTTTCCTCAGTTCACGCTGTCAGAGGGGGGTCTGCACTGATTATCAGCACATTGATTATCAGCTCAGCCCCCATCAGAGGTGCCCACCACAAATGCCAATCACTGCCCATAAGCTACCAGTCAGTGCCCACCAAAGTGCCAATCAGTGCCCTTCACAGATGACAATCAATGCCCATCAGTAATGCCTGTCAGTGCCCTTCACAGATGCCAATCAGTGCCCATCAGGTACCTCATCATCAGTGCTGCCCATCAGTGCCATCTGTTAGTGCTCATCAGTGCCGCCTGTCAGTGCCTATCAGTGCTGCATATCAGTGCCACCTGTCAGTGCCCATCAGTGCTGCATATCAGTGCTGCCTATCAATGCCCATCAATTCTACATATCAGTGCAGCCTCATCAGTGCCCATCAATGAAGGAGAAAACTCAATTTTATAACAAATAAGGAAAAACGTATTTTTTTTTCAAAGATTTCAGTCTTTTTTAGTTTGTTTCGCAAAAAATAGAAACCCCAGTGGTGATCAAATGCCACCAAAAGAAAGCTCTATTTGTGGGAAGAAAATTCTAAAAATGTAGTTTGAGTACAGTGTTGTATGACCGCGCAACTGTCATTCAAAGTGTGACAGCACTGAAAGCTGAAAATTGTCCTGGGCAGGAAGGGGGGAAAGGACCCTGTATTGAAGTGGTTAAAGCGGTAGTAAAGCCGCTGAACCTTTTTTTTTTTTTAAACACCTGTAAGGGAAAAGGCATAATGAGCTAGTATGCACCGCATACTAGCTCATTATGAAATACTTACCTTAGAACGAAGCGTCGGTAACTCACCTGGTCCACGCCGAGGTCGCTGACATGTTGCCTCGGCGTGTCTTCCGGGTATTCCGACTCCAGCGCTGTGAGTGGCTGGAGCCGCGATGTCGTCACTCCCGCGCATGCGCACGGGAGACTTCTTCCCGGTAGGGTTCGGATTCTGCCGGCCTTTCAGCCGAGAATCCCCATGCAGTCAGCGGCGCATTGCACGGGGAATATCTCCTAAACCATACAGGTTTAGGAGATATTTTTTTTACCTACAGGTAAGTCTTATTATAGGCTTACCTGTAGGTAAAAGTTATATTTTTGACTTTACAACCACTTTAAAGTGGAACTCAAAAAGTGAAGTCCCACTGGTTCGCTCCCTTCCCCCAGCCTGTGGGGTGTAGCAAGAGGGCGGCGACGGCACGTCACTTCCGTTACAATTTATGATAGGTTGCCAAATCTGACGAAACACCTGCATACTTAAGCTAAGGGCAGATGGTTTCCAGGAAGTAAATGTTACATGAATTATCTGCCCTTACTCAAGATGACCATGGCCAGAAATGCTAGGGGGTGTTTTTCAAAGTGATTTCTTAGCATAATAAAGGTTGGAGACATGGATAGATGGGGGAGTTTGCTTTGAATTTGAAAAATGAATTAAATAGCGTTTTTGGTTTGTGGTGCTCAGATGCAGCAAAGATCCGCTTTAACATTAACCAAGCTTCACTAAAGGGTTTATAATTAGTAAGCAAAGGAGATTTTGTCTCTGCCATAAAAAGCATAAGAATGGCTTTTATTTTTGGATATGGCAAGTTGTGGTATTTTGAAGCCCAATTCCAGGCAAAATGTTGGCACGTGTAAGAGTCAGAACCTCAGTTGAGTTTAATATGCTTATTATGGCTGAGACAAAGGTCTCCTTTGCTTACTAATTAGAAACCCTTATGTAAAGCTTGTTTAACAATGTCAACTAACATTGCACTTAACATTTTAACTCTTTCAGGCTGATTGATCAACGCAGGCTCAAAGCAAGTAAACTGAAAAAAACAATTGTTTTCTTTGTGCCCTCTTAACACCATACAAGTGTGTTGGTGTGTGCTGCATAAAAATGCCTGCACTATTATGCAATGCGGTGCACAAAATGAGTTAACTTAAAGTGATTGTAAAGTCTTGTTTAAAAAAAAAATAACAAACATGCCTTACTTACCTTCGCTGTGAAAAGGTTTTGCACAGAGTGGCCCAGATCCTCCTCTTCTGAGGTCCCTCTGCGGCGCTCCTGGCTCCTCTTCTCAAGTGCCCCCACAGAGAAACACTTTCCCTGGGGGCACGCTCCTGTGTCCTGCTGTTGCGTCCATTGACACAGACGACAGGACTCGGCCCGACCCCCGACTCCGGCGTCATTGGATTTGATTGACAGCAGCGGGAGCCAATGAGTCTTGCTAGATCACTTCATGCTGGTCCCTTTTGCAGGTATAGCTACTGTATGTAAAAAATGTAAAATGATTGTCTGTACTGTACTTGTCGATGGCCTTCCGCATATATACTGCAGCGAGGCGGCTTGGCTGTGCAAACCAACTTACCCGTACGCTGGTCTGTGCATGTGGTATTGCAGGCATGAGCTCGCCCACGGGTCCGGCAGAATCAACGTCCGCCGGCCACCTGCGGTCACAAGAAAGAGAGCCAGAACGGGGATCTGTCAATGTAAACAAACAGATTCCATTTCTGACAGGGGAGAAGAGAGAGATCAACTGTTTCTAGTGATCAGGAACAGCGATCTCTCTCTTCTCCCAGGCAACCCTTCCCCCATACAGTTAGAAACACCTCCCAGGGGCTCGGGGCACAAGTCCCCCCAACTTGTTGGAGGGGATGTATTGCCCCGGGGACCTTTGCGCATCTGTGGTGGGAATTTACAAAGATACAACCTTAGAATTATAGCAGCGATCCACCAAATAATGGGAGAACGGATTTAGAATGATCCCTGGGAATGTCTATTTCATCATACGAGAAAGACGGTGGCCCAATACAAGAATACCTTAGTCCGATACCTTCCAAATGCAGCTAAAAGTCTGATCCAGAGCTTATGGAGAACCCAAGAAGCGCTGAATATGAAGGAGTGGGAAGTAAGAGTGGAAATGGTGAGCGCCATAGAGGAAACAATCCATAGAGTAGAGGATTCATTAGAGATATATTGGAACATATGGGGAAAATGGATGGAGTTTAAAAAATCAAAGGGTTGGAGGGATTTGATAGAGGTTTAGGGGCTTGGGAGGAGAGGGGGTTACCTTTTTTTTTATTTTTTGGAGCGTGGGGGAATAGGGAAAATAACTGTATATTGTAAGCAATGTATGTAATAAGGAATGTTAACATAGCAATGCGATTTTTTTATATGTATTTGTGTATCTTTGTTTACATATCAAAAGTGAGAATAATCCAAAAAAAAGAAACACAGATCGCCCCCTAGTTTTAATCCCTTCCCTGCCAGTGCCATTTATATAGTGATCAGTGCTTTTTTTTTTTTTAGCACTTTATTAGTGTTCGTAGATCGCCGCCATTACCAGTAAAAACAACAAAAAAATGTAAAGTCCCTAAATCTTTCCCCTATATTGTACACGCTATAACTTTTGGCAAACCAATCATATTGACGCTTATTGCGACTTTTTTTTTGATTTTTTTTTACATATTGGCCTAAACTGATGAATACATTTGTTTCTTTAGATATTTTTTTTGGATATGTATTCTAGCAGAAAGTAAAACATTTTTTTTTTTTCAAAATTGGCGCTCTTTTTTTGTTTATAGCGCAAAAAATTAAAACCACAGATTGTACTCTCACCTTATATTCATTTCTATCCTGCCATTAGAGATTCTCATAGCTAGGTAGGCGCAAGATATACCAGACTTAGATGTGGAGGATTGGAGAGGTGTGTGGGGTTTTCCTCTGCGATCTTTGATATCTTTGAGAGATCGCATGATCCAATACAAACTGGTACATAGAGCGTATATTAAGCCACACAGACTTAAAAAGATAAATCCTCTGCATTCTTCAGAGTGTTGGCAATGTGGAGCAATTCAGGGGGATTTTACACATATCTTTTGGACTTGCCCATATATAGTTATTTTTTGTGTGGAAGTGGTGGATTTATTGAACTCTATCACTTCCGCCCCTCTACCGGTCTCAGTGTCTGTCTATTGGGTTTGATAGAGACTATTTGTCCAACAGTGTCTGAGCGGGTGTTTGCCAATATAACATAATTTTACGCAAGAAAAGCTATTGCGTTGCACTGGAAGAAACCTCGCCCCCCCCCCACGCTCTCATTTTGGAAGAAATTGGTAAATAATAAACTTCAATTGTATAGAGATACCTGTATGAATAGGGGTTGCCCTAGTAAGTACGATAAAGTGTGGGCAAAGTGGCTGGACAAGCCGTATACAGTATAGAACGCCTATGGGGGCTATTGTTTATAATAAGTGTGTTCCGATATGAAAAATGTTTGGTGCTATCGGCGAAAGAAGAAATGAATGCATACTTTAATTTGTTTAATTGTTTTTTCTTTTTTATTTCGATTTATTTATTTTTTTCCTAAATTTTTTCTTCCCTTTTGGATTAATAATCCTTATATCAGATTTTGGAAATTGTATTATTATATCTTTGGTTCAATGTGTATGATGGTTTGTTGTGTCTTTTTATGTTTTGTTTGTAATTATGAAATTTAATAAAAAGATTTATAAAAAAAAAAAAACACAGAGGTGATCAAATACCACCAAAAAAAAGTTCTATTTGTGGGAAAAAAAGGACATCAATTTTGTTTGGGTACAACATCGCATGACCACGCAATTGTCAGTTAAAGCGACACAGTGCCATATCGCAAAAATGGCCTGGTCAGGAAGGGGGTAAATCCTTACGGGGCTGAAGAGGTTAAAATTCTGTAATACTCAGTCTCACCCTGCTCTGCAAGTTCTCATTTGCTCTGTATTTTTTGCCAATGAGCCGAAAATGTAGAGGCCGATCTGCTGGCAAAGAAAGCAATAGTCATACATGGTTTGTGCAACATAACGTTAGAGCTTTTTCTGGTGGTTGACTAACATCATCAATGTTTTTTTTTCTTTTCTTTCCCTATTACCTGTGCAGCTGTTGTCCTAAAAAAAAAATACACTCAGCAAATCCTAATCCACTGCACGTCTAGTCTCTCTTCTAACCTCAATGGTCTGTCTCGTCTGGATTTTTGCAGCCAGCCACCCGATGAAAATGTTGTGCATGCGCTGTGTACTGGACATGTTCCAGCACAAGAGCAGTGTGCTGAAGGTTTCCCCATAGTCTCCTGGGATGCGTGACGCAAGTATCCCAGTAGGCTTTGGATAAGGATGGGGAAACACCATTCTTGCTTAGGTGAGAAATGCTAGCAGTGGAGGGCTGTGTCTGGCAAAAGAAGTAATTAATATAGTAGAAAATATGTGTAGTAATTCCTTGAGATGGTGAGCAGTCATTGCACTGGCTAAAGCCCCATACACACGCTCGGATTATCCGAGGACCAGGTCCGTCGGATCATGTCCGTCGTACTTTGTCCGATGTTGGTGTTGCGTACACGCGGTCGGACAAAGTTGTCGGAAAATCCGATCATTCTGAACGTGGTGACGTTTGTTGCCTACGACGGGACTACGTAGAGGCTAGTAGCCAATAGCTTTGGTCTTGTAATGTGATCTGAGCATGCGTAGCACTTTGTCCGTCGGACAACGCTACACACGATCGGATTTGGTGTGATCGGACCGTGTTGTCAAAAAATCTATCCAGCAGGAGATAGGACTTTGTCCGTCGGACAATCCGACGTACACTGTCCGATGGTGCATACACACGGTCGGATTTTTCAACAACATTGTCCGATCGGACAGAATTCATGCGAAAATCCTACCGTGTGTATGGGGCTTTAGAGTGTCCTCTTAGCACCTGAGCAAATATGTAGATAAAATAATGCCAGCAGCTCGATCTTCCTCAATAAATAAACATATTAATTCAGGCGTGCTACAAATTAATACAGGGCTTATCATTTTTGGCATGTAGCCTTAAATATATTCATTGGCTATCCATACAAAATAAGTATTTAGGGGAATTTATTTTTCTCCTCGATGTAAGTATGTAAAGTGCTTAAAGTTCAAGTTCACCTTTTCACTAAAAATTAAAGGTACCGTATATACTCAAGTATAAGCCGAGATTTTCAGCCCTTTTTTTAGGGCTGAAAGTCAACCCTCCTCGGCTTATACTCGAGTCACCGCTGTCTGCCTACATGAACAGCGTGTCATGCAGACAGACGGCAGTGTTCAAAAGCCGTGCCTCCTCCTCCTCCCTGTCCGTGATAGGCGGAACACTAATTTTCCCAGCAGTAAGTCAGTGTGCAGTGTTCTGCCTATCATGGACGTCCTGTCATTCTCATCTCATGGACGAGGATGAGAGGATGTCCGTGATAGGCAGAACACTGCACACTGACTGCTGGGAAAACAGAGTGTTCCTCCTATCACGGACGAGGAGGAGGAGGAGGTGCGGCTTTTGAATGTGTAATGGCGCCTTACACGCTGATTGGCAGGATCAACAATGGGGGGACACAGGGCATCCGACGATCGGCACACGACTGCAATGGTGGACACAGGACGAACAAGGAGGCATTAACGATCGGCACAAGACTGCAATGGTGGACACAGGTGGCAGATCGGAGGGAGGCATACACAGACCCAGGGGATGCAGATCGTCACAGGTAGGCTGCAATTGACACAGGGGGTTTGTACAGGACACAGGGGACAAGCAGCTACAGATGGGCATTTGCTGACCCTCTTTTCCACTTACAGTAGCTGCTGCACTTTTCACCCTCGGCTTATACTCGGTGTCACCTTTTACATTTTAAGGGGGGGGGTGAAGGTCTGCTTTAATATTTGATGTAACAAAATTTCTGCATAAAACATTTCTCTCTCTTTTGCAGTCTGCAGCCAGTTATGATTTTTCCATGGGTAACAGCTGTAGGACAAACAAGGATGACTAGTGACTTTTCTCATGAATACAATTCAGTTTCAGCCTAGATTGCAGTTTAGTTGGGTGGAGTTGTCATCTAAAAACTTTACTGGATACCCAGCTTTCTCCCACAATACTAGAAAAATGTGAGAACATTTTCTCCATGACCATACTCATTTAGCATGTAACCTCAGTATACATTGTTACTTTGGAAACAAGTCCGTAAATGTGGCTTCAAAGCTCTGTTAACGTGTGAGTCAGTTACATAATTGTAAACTGTAATTACACTTTATTTCTACATTCTAGGTGTGTAAATTCATTGCAAAACAGACTTCTTTTTTCACAAGTCACATTTTTTTTTCTTATAAAGCTCTAAAGGCACATTGCCATGGTAGCTACGCCTATTGTATTTAAGGTTATATTATTTTTCCACCACATGGCATACATAATGTGGAGTTTGCTTGGCTTGTTCGCTTGATGCTTTATTGCAGCCGGACCAGTGTTTTTTCTTCTGTGATTTATGGTTATTATAATTTTACAAAACAGAAAACTAGTTAATAAGAAACAAAAAGAATATCGAAGTCAGTTGAAAATATTGTCTTATTGTGTTTACACAATGGTTGAAAAGATGCATGGATGAAGGCCGCTAACCCACGTTCTGGTTGGTTGTGAGATTGTGTATTGACTCTCTCAATGCTTAAAATGTAGGGTAGTATAAGGCACCTAGTATGTAAGAAGCAGTCAAAACCGTTTTTATTTTCTGCCACCAACCTCACCACAAACATTCTCTTGTCTAGTTCCTGTATCCATTCAGCTATGGTTGGATGGTTTGGTTGGTTGGGGATTCTTGCAAATTTTAATTATGAAAGTCATGCCTTATGCTGTGCAGTAGAGACTGAAATGTTAGGTGCAAAGAGTTTTGAGAGGTTCAATTGGATGAAAGCCCCTGAGATTTTTAATCGAACCCGAGTATATTCAGAAAGAAAGCTCAGCTTGCATTTTGGCTTAATTGTAAAGCAACAGAGACATGTTGGGTATTTCTCCTTTGGGATGTGTGTTTGTGTATGTGTGTGTGTGTGGGGGGGGGGGGGTATATAAAGTAGCAGATCATCTAACAACAGAGACAGTTTGTTCACTCATATGGATAGCTTTTTTTATTGGGGTTGTTGTGGATGGCATTGGCTAGATTTTCTACACAAATGATATAGCGGAGGGTTGGAAGGGGACAGCCTTGCATGGTTCCACTATGTATTGGAAATTTGCCAGAGTGCTCCATTTATTTATACTCATGCAATAGGGGTTAGAAAAGAGACCCAGGATTATATGGAGTAGTGTGGGACCTAGGCAAATTTATACTCTAGATAGCGAAATGTATGATTCAGGGAGGGATGGGGAGAGGCTGAGTGGGGAGGTGTGTTTGTGCGTTGGGTATGAAGAAACTATAGATATTGTAGAGTAGATGTGAGATTTACAGGATTCCCTGCTTGTAACAGAGGGGTGGAGAACAATGTTATGTTGAATCAATAAAAGATCAGTAATGGCAACAAAATGTAAAAATCATCAAACTAGTTAAACATAGTCCAGGTTCAACTGAGGGAACAAACCAATAGGAACCTTAAATTTAAAGTCAGAAGGAAGGGGGGGGGGGGGCCTCCGCATCAAACAAGGGTAAAGCTGGCCCTAGAGTAGTAGAGTTGTGTATGAAAATGTTTGCTTTTGGAGCAATGGTTTGATTTTCTTATTGTTGGTGGTATTGTAATAATGAAACCTGGGATTACATTTTAATAAAGAATATGAAAAAAATTGTAAGGGCCTTTGAATTAAATTAGTTGACAAAATTATGGCTATAAAGCTATAAAGAATGTTCCAAGAATGTTCTGACGTGCCACCAATGGGACACCTCACTCCCTGCTGTGAAGTAAAGTTGTCAGTGTGACAATAAGTAACAGGAAATTAAGTGGATGAAAATCGCCCCCCACAAAACCTAATGGGGTTATCTGTTTCAATAGCACAACTCCAGTCAAAAAGGTGACATGTACAGGACTCAAATAATAAGCAATGCCAATCTAGGGCTGAAAAAACTGTTCTGTGTTCCACAAACTAGGTGCCAACTATCAGAAATTCTATTGATGCTGTAACTGGGGCCTAGTGAAAAAAAAGAGAGGGACAATAAGGTGGCAAGGTGGGTGTGGGAAGGAAGGTCAGCGGGTGGTGGATGTGAGCAACTCAATGACCAATTGGAATAAACTAGCCAGGGATAATCACATGGTCAGTAACAAGTGGTAAAAATCCTTAGCTAGGGTAGTGTTTGATCCAGGGGGGCCAGACCCATTCAATCTTATCATTGAGATTTGCTGACATCTTTTCATTTATGAGAATCAATGCCATTTTACTCTCCACTTGTGCCTCCCATGAGGTGGGGGAACACCAAGCTTTAGCAATGACTTGTTATACTGCTGCGAAAAGTAACGTAAGAAGGCAAAACTAGGGTTTCCTACAATTCCCAGGTTTCATGTTTATTAGGGCATATTTAGGGTTTTTCTGGATACCTCTTCGCAGAAGGGTCTAAATCATCTGGTATATCCCACCCAAAAATGTAACATGAGCACAAGTCCACCATGTATGAAGAAGACTGAGGTTCTAACCTGTTAGGGGTTTTAACCCCTTCCCGCCGACCATATGCACATCTGCGTACTCGGCTTTCGGGGGTTATACCGGGATGATGCCCGCAGCTGCAGGCATCATCCCGGTACAGTTGTTTAGAGTTGGCGATCGGCTTTCCGAGGATAACAACCGATGCGACTAAAAGCCGCTCAGTTGTTATCCCGGAGGAGAGGGAGGGGATGCCCCCCTCCTGCCGCCTCTCGCCGATCTTTCCGGGCCTCCTGGTGAAACGGGAGGGCCGATGGATGATCCGCCGCTTCTAGCGGCTAGTGAGAGACTGGAACGATTGTTGCAGTGTTTCAGTCTCCTTCATGTAAACACGGAAGCGACGTCACAACGTCACTTCCGGTTTTATCGGCTGCCAATGGCGCCGGTTTAAAAAAAATATAAGGTATTCAGATACACCGTTTTCGGTGATCTGAATACTTTGAAGTGCAAAGGAGGGATTTGGGGTCTTTTAGACCCCCGATCCCTCCATAAAGAGTACCTGTCACCACCTATTACTGTCACAAGGGATGTTTACATTACTTGTGACAGCAATAAAAGTGATCACATTTTTTTTTTTTAAAAACAGAAGTTCAGAATATAAAAATAAATAATAATAAAAAAAAAATTTCAAAACGCCCCCGTCACCGCGAGCTCACGCAGCAAAGAAAATGCATACGGAAGTCGTGGCCACATATGTAAACGGTGTTCAAATCACACATGTGAGGTATCGCCGCGATTGTCAGAGCGTAAGCAATAATTGAAGCATTAGACCTCCTCTGTACCTCTAACCTGGTAACCGTAAAAAAAATTTAAAGCGTCGCCTATGGAGATTTTTAGGTACCAAAGTTTTCGCCATTCCACGAATGCATGCAATTATAAAGCGTGACATGTTTGGTATCTATTTACTCGGCGTACCATCATCTTTCACATTATACAAAAAAATTGGGATAACTATACTGTTTTGTTTTTTTTTTAATTCATGAAAGTATCCCTTTTCCCAAAAAATTGTGTTTAAAACACTGCTGCACAAATACTGTGTGACAAAAAATATTGCAACCAATGCCATTTTATTCTCTAGATTCTCTGCTAAAAATATATATATATATATATATATATATATATATATATATATATAATGTTTGGGGGTTCTAAGTAATTTTCTAGCAAAAAATAGGGATTTTAACTTCCAAATGTCAGAAATAGGGTCATGAAAGGGTTAAACATTTCCTACTTAATTTAAATAATTTTTTTGGACTTTAGCAATAGTTGTTTTAGCTCTTAGGGCAAGGTGTAAATCAAATAATTTGTTCTGACATCCTGAAAGCTATTCTCTTATTTGTCAGAAGGCTATGTACAAATGAACACCAAACTTATTATATTCTAGAACATTTTACTGCAGGCTTTCATTGGAGTCTTTATTTAGTAGTAAGATGTTGATTAATCAGTTGGTTTAAAACACATGACAAAGTGAAGTTAAGATGCTGTAATGCAGCATCCTCTTTAAAAAAACAATTTCATTCTGTTAGAGCTATATTGCCACGTTGAAATAGAACATGTGAAATAGTGTTGGGCCCTTACAAGCTTAAAAGAATTATGGCCAGCACTGCGTTTTTAACTATGCATTTGATTAAATCAGTATGTGTGATACTTCAAAAGACTTCTGCATGAACATATGCAAATGATAGCTTCCCCTTTCAATAAGAAAAATAAAATTAAAAATGTTAACAGAAATGTAATACTCGACAGTCTCAGTTCATACACCAAAAACGATTGAAACCAAAAATTGCCTAAATGCATATAATATTGGCGGTGATAAATGACACTCTCTGTTTTAAGTTACCCTTTGTGTGTAGTCCCTCAATATCTATGTATTTATCATGTAATAGATTATGCTGTTACAACTTTTCAAGTTATTTTCTTATTTGGTACACAGGCTGTTTACCCTGGCTACTTTGATTGCTGGCGGTTTTTCATGTTCTGTTATCCTACCAAATTAAAGCTGACAATTTAAGTTAAAGGGAGGCAATAGCAAGATAACAACATAACACGATTTTTTGAATATTTTATTGAATTCTTTGTATGTGAATAAAAAAAAAATCATTTTTAAAATTGGTACATACAGTTTGTAAGGCAGCTGGCTTGTATTCATCCATTTATTGCTAAGGCCCTTTGTGCATTGACTGAAAATAATGCTGCGGTTACTACTGTAACTGGCAACTCAGACCAACAATTTGTTACATAATCACTGGGAAAATCACCACAGTTAGTGGCTCATAAATTACATCACCAGTTTCAAATTTTTCGTATCTGAAGTCATTGGGTGGTGCTTTGTCTGTGTTCTATAACTAATGGGAGGGTAACTACTTTAGGAACAATTTTATACGACAATTTGCTACACCTTTTTTTCTTAACTGCTTAGGATATTGCATTTTCATTTTACTTATCTAATGTAGCTCAGTTGTATAAACATTGTCACATTTCATTTGTAATTTCAATAACTATCAAATTTAAGTAAATACATAGGCTTTCATTTTACATTTTTTTGTATTCACTTTGATCCTCTTATTCATTTATTTATTTATTACAGGTACTTACAGTCGGTGTAGAAAAGTATCCCCCCCCCCCCCCTTTAAAAAAAAAAAATCAAATTCTGTTGCTTTGCAGCATTAAATGAAAACAGACACAGTTTTTGTTTTATCCAGCAGTATTTACTCAGTGCAACTTATAACATTATAGTGAAAGATAGATATAACACCAACATGTCAGCGAAAAAAAAAAATCAAAAACAGAATCAGATCCCTTTCACATTGGGGCCGCGGCCGCGTTGGTGCTAAAGCGCTGCTGCTTTTCGGCCGCAAGCGAGGCACTTTTAATACAAAAGAAGATTAAAAACTCCTGTTATGAGGCGCTTTGGAAGCGCTTTCAGACATGTCAGAAACGGGTAGGGTGTTTTTCAGATACAGCGCTCCCAAACCGCTCCAAAGATGCTATTTGCAGGACTTTTTGGAACATCCCGCAAGGGCACAGCCCCATTGCGATAAGTCACACTTGAATGAATGGTAGGCGGTTTTCAGGTGCTTAGCAGAGGCTATTTCCAGTGCTAAAGCACCTGAAAACCACACCAGTGTGAAAGGTGTCTCACTGTGTTGGAAAAAGGATCATTCCCCCTAAAAATAACTTGTAAATTCAATCAGGTGTAGCTAATCACCTTCTCTATAAGGCCCCTTTCACACAGACGGACCGTCTATCTATTGATGTGCCTAAACTGACTGCGTCCGTGTGAAAGGGGCCTAACACACAAAGCCATTTGACTTTCTGTGATCAGCTGTGGTCACTTTGATCAGCTTATCATGAAAGGAGCTTTCCTGGAGTATTTCAGTCCCTGGAAGTGCAACTGAAGCAAACAATCAACTATGGGTGGCAAGGCACTGTCAAAAGATCTCTGAGATAAAGTTGTGGACAGGCACAAGTAAGGAGATGGATACAAAAAAATTGTAAAGGCTTTATCATGGCGTAGAAGCACAGAGAAGTCTATTATTAAGAAGTGGAAAGTATTGCAACACTCACCCTCCCTGGATCAGGATGTCAATCCAAACTGGATTAAAGAGCCAGGAAGAAACTGGTCACAGAGGCTACCAAGAGGCCTACAGCAACTCTGAAGCAGTTGCAGGGATTTATGATAAACACTGGTCATTGTGTGCATGTGACAACATTATCACAAATTCTCCACAAATGTGGCTTGTATGTGAGGGTTGCAAGAAAAAAGCCACTTCTCAAGAACGGCCACATGCAGGCATAACTGAGCTTTGCCAAAACACACCTTGAAGATTCTGAGGCTTACATTCCAACATGACAATAACCCAAAGCATGCAGCAAAAATTACCACGCAGTGGTTGAAGGAGAAAAAGGTGAATGTCCTTGCATGACTTAGTCAGAGCCCAAACTTTAACCCCATTGAAAATCTGTGGAATGACTTGAAGACTGCAGTTCACAAATGGTCACCATCAAATTTAATTGATCTTGAGCAGTTCTGCAAAGAAGAGTGTGCAAATATTGCATATCCCAACAGACTAAAGGCTGTAATTAAAGCAAAAGGTGGTTCAACAAAATACTGACACAAGGGGGGGGATCCTTTTTCCAACACAGTGATTTTTTTTTTTTTTGCTGACATGTGGGTGCATTATCCTTCACTTGGATGTTATATGTCGCAAAGAGTAAATACAGCTGGATAAAACCAAAAACTGTGTCTGTCTTCACAAAGCAACAAAATGTGATTATTTTAAAGGGGGTGATTCTTTTCTATACCCATTGTATATATGGCTGTTGATTTAGGCAACGCTTTACTCATTTATTTTACATTCACATCATTCCCTGCCCTCAGTGTGCTTACAATCTAAGGTCTCTAACTCACATACATCCATATACATACTAGGGACAAGTTAGACAGGAGCCACTTAGCCTACCAGCGTATCTTTGGAGTGTGGGAGGAATTTAGAGTACCTGGAGGAAACCCACACAGGCACAGAGAGAACATACAAACTCCAGGCAGGTAGTGCCATGGTTGGGATTCAAACCAACAGCCATATTGCTGCTAGGCATAAGTGCTTACTACTTATCCACTGTGCTGCCCATCTTGATATATAATTATGTAAATAATGTGGTAATGGTTTTGTTTTATTTTAGGACAGTTATATTTGTTAATTACATATACAAACTCCTGAGAAAAGTTGCACCGTTCACCAACGCCTCGTATTCTGTTAATAGGAAAATAGAATGTAGAACTGCTATCATGATATTTTTTTCAGTATGGCTCCAAAAGCTAATTTTCAAAGCAATTAAAGTGTTACTAAACTTTTAAAATTTACTATATCTGGTCTCCCACAGTACACAGAACAAGGAAATGCAAGCAAATATAAACTGCTAAATATCTTTTCAGATCAGCAATATATAGCAGTCTTGTGACTGCTATCAGTGCCTGGTTAAAGCTTGTAGGAGGAGTTTTGATACTGCACTGGCTGGCCTATCAGGAGGCAGGACCAACGACCCTCTGTCTGGACAGTGCTGATTGGCCCTGTGCTGATCAGATGCGCACTCCAAAGAAAAAAAAGCTCTCTAGCAATACACACCAAACTGAGCATGTGCAGCCTGACTCCAGTAACTCTATCTTATCCAGACATGTTTTGGAGACTTCTGCAAGAAGGAGAGGATCTGTGCATACAATATCAAATAGCCTTTTTACACAATGCAGAGGATTAACCCCTTAGGTTCTACAGTGAGTATAACAAGTATGATTTACTGCATATACAAACTGATTTTACTGTTGTGGGTTTAGTAACACTTTAATGCTTTTCACACTAAATCGTTGTGGTTTCAGCACTGTATTATGAAGGAATATCCAACCTTTTTTTGAAGCCTTAATACAGTAAGGCTTGAAATGGGCATGACACATCACATCATGCAATGTGTGAGCTCTTGTGTTCTACATCAGAGCAGGTAAAATTCTAGGAAAGTAGAGGAGTATGTTTTCAAGAATTCCTACTGTTTGTGATACTAACTGCATTTTAGCCTTCCAATTTAAAAGGAAACAAAAGTGTGGTTAGAGAAAAATGGGCACAATCATAGATAAAGTTTGAAAATGCTGCTTGCTTGGCTTTGTTCTTCAGCATTTTTCAAGGTAATGACCCAGAACAAGTATACGGATCAAGTGTTTTGACTTCCATCTGACTTGTAGCATGCATGTTATGGCCCTGGGTCAGTGACTCAAGCATGACTGGAATGCAACTAGCATTTTCAAAGACTTCAGCAGTGGCAGTTGACATATTTTTCTCATCACATATTCCCTTTAAGGTATATTCTATTCAAGAAAAAATATATATATTTAGTCTTAAATTACATAGGTAGCCCCTCTACCTCTTAAGGCGATTGAACGTCGGCATACTTGAGGTGGTGGATTGAATAACAAACTGGTATTGTTTGGAAGAGTTGTCCAGTGTGACTGCTTACACATTGGACACTGCTTGGATTACACGTGGAAGGACACTTCAATATCACTTGATATTGATAGAACTGATAACCTCTATACACAAGGATGAGGGGAAGTCTAGTTTTAGTTTCCAGTAATATCTTGAGCTTATGGCAGGAAGTTCTATTTTCACAATCGCTGAGTGGTGTTCTGTTTTGGTTTTAAAAAATCTACTACTGGCTAGTCACCAGCATTGGATACTACTGGATTTCCAGCTATCCTGGGGGAGTTGGGCTCATTGGACAGTTAGCCATTGTATACATTCTAGTCTTGTGGTCCTATGATATATATTGTCGATTATATGAAAAATATGAGTCAACATAATATGCTAGCTGGACAGTGATAACTGGTGAGATGTAAAATAACGGAGTGAAAACTTTCATTGTAAACTTGTTATTTTAATGGATGTAAAATATGTAACTGTTTTTAAGCTATATTTTTGTGTTAATGTTGTACCTCAAATGTCCAAGTTCTTTCTGTTTTATGATTTTCTTATTTTTATTCGTTTTGGATAGAGTGGGGAATAGTTAAAATCAATGTCTGGTTTTGATTTCTGTCTGTGACCCTGCAAGGAAGATTCACCCTCTCTACTTGTGTCTTCAGAATAGAAAGTAAGGGAAAAATCCAAAAGTTTAGATTATCATCAGAACAGCAATAAAGGGGAAACAAAAGAGAGAATTTATCTCACATCTCTTTTCAATGCCTATGTGTACAATCAGTAAAGAGGAAATCTCCCAAAATGACACAGATGGCAAAAAGAAACAAAAAGGCCTGATGGGGGTTATTAATCATTATCTACCGTATTTATCGGCGTATAACATGTGCCGGCGTATAACACGCACCCCAAGTTTAGGAGGAAATTTTAAGGAAAAAAACTTACATTTAAATGCCCATCAATGCAGCCTTATCAGTGTCCATCTGCAGCCTTGCACATCGTCCATCTGCATGCTTGTCAGTGTCATTTGCAGCCTTGCAGCCTTCGCAGTGTCATTTGTAGCCTTGCAGCCTTCTTAGTGTCATTTGTAGCCTTTCAGCCTTCTTAGTGTCATTTGCAGCCTTGCAGTGTCCATCTGCAGCCTCCTCAGTGTCATTTGCAGCCTTGCCCATGCTGCAGTTAAACTGCAGTGACATGTCAGTGTCACTGCAGTTTGAAAATGGCGCCACCGAGATACACAGAGCTGGTCCTGTGTATCTCGGCTCTTCTCGGCTCCTCTCGTAGCGGAGCAGAGGAGCGAGCGCCGCTGATAGCTATACATAGCCGAGTGTGCTCGGCTATCCTCGGCTAGTTCCGCTCAGTCAATCCCAGTCCCGCCCTATGATTGACATAACACAGGGACTGGGCGTGACTGTGAGCGGAGCCGAGCCCGCCCATATACATACATAGCCGAGTGTACTCGGCTAGGCTCGGATAGCTTCGCTCACAGTCACGCCCAGCCCCTGTGTTATGTCCATCATAGGGCGGTACTGGGCGTGACTGAGCGGAAATAGCCGAGAATAGCCGAGTACACTCGGCTATGTATAGATATCAGCGGCGCTCGCTCCTCCGCTCACAATTAGAGGGGGATCGCGGGGATCGGTGTATAACACGCACCCATGATTTTCCCCTGATTTTAATATGGTACTTGCTTTATGGAGCAGCAGAAGCTTGTTCACTAGGAGAAGCAGCACTCTGATGAACTAATATCTCTGCTCTGACCACATATCAGCATGTTATTTGTACTGCAATACTCCTAATTGGCTGCTTTTGTTGCTTCTTCCTGCTTCAGTCTAAACTCTGCTGTGGTTTAGGCTTTATGATACCAAGCTGGATTCTGGTACTTAAAAAAAAAACTTTTTTATGAATTATTGAATACATTCATTTATCTCTTTTATACCTGGCTAGAACTCAATTTTATATGTATGCATGTTCTTTGCCGTTCTGACTCTTTTTAACATTATTGGTTTTAAATTTGCATCTGTTTGGTAAACTACAATGTACAGTTACTATCAGTCTAATCATGTGGATGATAACGCATCCTGTTACACCATCATCTTGGTAGAGGCAAGGTTTGGTTTCCTTATGTTTCCAACAAGGAGAGCAGTGAGCAGCGCAATAGTGACATCACCAAATCTCAATCCAAATCTCCTGAGATCAGCAATCGGTGGCACAGTGTCTTAGATTTCACACTGCAGATATACAACAATAGTCTGAATGAACAGGAGTAACTAGGCACAGTCGAATACCAAGAAGTACACTGCTATTTTTTCGGGAGGAATTCAGGACAAAAGGTAGATTTTCAGGGTTCTGCTTAAAGAGGTTGTAAACTGCGGATGTTGTAAAAAAAAAAGGACCTGCATAGCAATGGCATAATGTGCTAGTATGCATCACATACTAGCACGTTATGAAATACTCACCTTGGAACGAAGCACTCCATCGCTGTACTGTCACCGCTAAGACGGCTGACATGTTCCCCCGGTCTTTCTTCCACGATGACATCACTCCCACGCATGCAGGCAGGAGCCCTCTTTTCCAGCACGAAGCTCTGAAGTTCCAGCAAGGTATGCCGGACCTTCAGAGCAGATGCGCCAGTAATGTCACTGGCTGCATGCAGGGTGAATATCTCCTAAATGGTTCATTTTACAATAGGCTTATCTGTAGGTAAAAATTACCAAGCAGGTTTTAATACTGCGTTAATATTAGTAAATATTCCCTAAACGTTTTGTCAAAAAAAAAAAATATTCCCTAAAACATAGCAATTCTTAACTTTGAATTTCGGTCTACTTTCAAATTGACAAAATCAGAACAAGTTATTGTTTGTAAATTGTGGTTCCTGCATTAAGTGAATATGCTCTGCTGCAAGGCGCCGTATGGCCTACATTCATATCTGTGTCTTAATTAGATCTCAGCACCACTCTGGAGTAAATGCCAAAATTTCTGCTGATGTTTAACAAGTAGCAAAAGAATGTGAAATAACTTTGTATGTAATGGCTTGGAGTCGGTACTGATACTATGAGTCAGTCATTGACATGGTGCATAAATGAGAGAAAATTGCAGTTAAACTGACTCATACGAGCTAACAAAAATTAACTATATAAAGCCAGTGAATTGAAAAAATGTCTCATAATGCATTCCCCCTACATACGTTTTGGTGAACCAAGCTGAGGTGTTCAACTGGTACATACAGTCTTGTGAATTATTTATTTATATATTTATTTATTTAT